>CAWUFW010002440.1:1971632-2216016 GCA_963921515.1 Calotriton arnoldi | reverse complement strand
GAACGCAGAGCCATGCAAGAAGCTGACACAGGTGTCTGAAAATACTAGGCCCTGGAAAAGGGATGTCCTTAACCCTAGAAATCAGTTCTGCAGAACGGGGAGGATGGTGGCGGCAGGAATCTATCACTAACTACTGTCTCTTACAGATATATCGCTACACAAGCTAGTAACTTGTGCATCTGATAAGAGACACGTTAGTGATAGATTCCTTACCTTAGAATAGATACCCCAGCAATACCAACCCCGGTGGTGGGTCTGCGAACAAAGATCAGACAAGGAAGTCCTGGAGGACAGAACGGCCAAAGAAGCCGCCCCTCCGGACCTGACTGTCAAGGCAGTAATGCTTAGTAAACGTGTGCAGCGAGGCCCACGTAGCTGCCTGACAGATAACCGGCAGCGGAACACCGCGCCCAAGGTCGTGGTAGCAGCCGCTGCCCTGGTGGGAATGGGCACGCAGCCCAACAGGAGGCCTTTCTTGGCCAAAGAATAGCAGGTCTTGATGCACAAGGTAACCCAGCGGGAGATGGTCCTCTTGTGCACCGCCCGACCTTTTTGGCGCCCACGTAGCCAACAAAGAGCTGGTCATCCACCCGGAAGTGTTTTGTGCGGTCGATATAGAAGGAGAGCGCACGCTTTGGGTCCAGACGGTGGAGCCTCTCTTCCTCTCTGGAAGGATGCGGAGGCGGAAAGAAGGTGGGCAAAGTGATGGTCTGCCCAATGTGGAAAGCAGTAACCACCTTTGGCAAGAAGGACGGACGCGTCCGAAGAACAACCTTGTCTGGATGAACAGACAGAAAGGGAGGTTTGCAAGATAGAGCCTGAGCTCACTCACCCGCCGAGCGGAGGTGATGGCCACTCAGAAAGGCTGTCTTCAGAGTCAGAAGACGAAGAGGACAGTTATGCAGAGGCTCAAAGGGAGCGCACATTAAAAAGGTAAGAACCAAGTTCAAGTCCCACTGAGGCATTACAAACGGAACAGGAGGGAAGAGGTGAGTAATGCTCTTTAAGAACCTGTTAACAACAGGGGACTTGAAAAGGGAGGGCTGATCAGGGAGCCTGAGGAAGGCCGAGATAGCACAAAGATAACCCTTGATGGTACCCAGGGCAGAACCCTGTTGGGCCAGAGAGAGAAGGAACAGAAGGACCTCAGAAAGAGGGGCAGAAAGGGGATCCACAGCCTTTGCTGTGCACCATGCCACAAATTTGTTCCACCTGCAGGCGTATACCACCTTAGTGGAGGGACGCCTGGCTGCCAGAATCACATCACAAACTTCGGGAGGCAAGTCGAAAGGAATCAACTGCCGCCGCTCAATCTCCACGCAAGCAGGTGTAGACTGGACAGGTTCGGGTGGAGGACCGTCCCCTGCTGCTGCGACAGAAGATCCTCCCGAAGAGGCAGACGGATCGGGGATCTATGCTCATATTGAGTAGCTCGGGATACCAAACTCTTCGAGCCCAGTCCGGAGCCACAAGAATGATTCTGGGCCCGGTCGTGCCGAATCTTCTTCAACACTCTGGGTAGAAGTGGTATAGGCGGAAAGGCGCACAACAGACCGGCAACTCCACTCGCGACGAAAAGCTGCCGCCGAGCGAGTGCCGCCTTGGAAATTCCAACGCGCAGAACTGATGACATTGCGCGTTCTCTTCGGTGGCGACAGATCTAACCAAGGCTCTCCCCACTGTAGAAAAGAGTCCTTGCGCCACTTCCGAGTGAAGACGCCATTCGTGATCCATCATGCACCCTGCGGCTGAGTTCGTCCGCCTCTGGCGTTCAGAGAACCTGCCAGGTGTTGAACCATCAGGAACATGCCCTGATGTTCCAGCCATGTCCAGAGGCGCAGAGCCTCCTGGACAAAGGGTCCAAGACCCCACCCCGCCCCTGTTTGTTGCAGTACCACATGGCGGTGGTGTTGTCTGTGAACACCTGCACCACCTTCCCTTTGACAGAGGGAAGGAATGCCTTGAGTGCAAGCCGGATCGCCCGGAGCTCCAGAAGGTTGATATGGAGCCGGGACTCGCCGGAGACCAGAGGCCTCTGATCTCCGCTTCTCCCATGTGACCGCCCATCCCAGAAGGGACGCGTCCGTCACAACTGTATGCTCTGGCTGGGGAAGGGAGAGGGATCTGCCCATGACCCATTGCCGGTTCGAGAGCCACCACTGCAACTGTTTTGCAGTCCCCTCCGAGATCTGGACGTGATCGGACAGGTTGCCCTGGTGCTGCGCCCACTGGAACTTCAGGTCCCACTGCAGAGCCCGCATATGCCATCTGGCATGATTGACCAGCAGGATGCAGGAGGCCATGAGGCCCAGCAGCCTCAGGGTCATCCGCACCGAAACCCAGGATAAAGGCCGAAAGATCGGAATCATAGCCTGAATAATCCCGGACTCGCCGCTCGGGAGGATAGGCCCGAAACTGCGTCGTGTCCAGAACTGCTCCGATGAAAAGGAGCTGTGGAGAAGGAATTAGATGCGACTCGGCACATTGATGGAGAACCCCAGCGAGTGCAGGAGTTCGGCCGTAGTCTGGAGGTGGGAGACGACTGCCTGGGACGAGCCCGCCTTCAGCAGCCAGTCGTCGAGGTAGGGGAAGACTGAAACTCCTGCCCGGCGCAGATGAGCTGCGACCACCGCCATCACTTTCGTGGAACACCCGAGGGGCACTGTAAGGCCAAAGGGGAGCACGGTGAACTGAAAATGCTCGGGCCTACCGTGAACCGAAGGTAACGCCGGTGGGCCGGCAGGACGGGGATGTGGAAATACGCGTCCTGCAAGTCCAACGCTACCAACCAGTCTCCAGGGTCGAGGGCAGTCAAGACCTGAGCTAGGGTGAGCATCTTGAACTTCTCCTTCCGGGAGGAAGCGATTGACGTTCCGGAGGTCCAAGATAGGACGCATGTCCTCCTTGTCCTTTTGGGCACCAGAAAGTAGTGGGAGTAGCAACCACGTCCTACTTCTGGGGTCGGAATGATGCCGATGGCCCTCTTGGCCAAGAGGGCCGGGACTTCCTTCTGTAGAAGCACCAAGCGATCCCCTGACATGCGGTGGAATTGAGGTGGCATGGCTGGGGGTGGTCTCGAAGGGGAGGGAGTAGCCCTTCGGACAATGTCCAAGACCCACCTGTCCGAGGTGATGGTGCGCCAGTGGGGAAGGTGATGGCGGACCCTGCCTCTACTGCGTAAGCCGTGGCACCGGAAAGGAGGGACGGTGGGAGGGCTTGAGGCCGCGGATCGGGCTGGAGGGTGGTGGCCTGACTCCGCACGCTGGAGCTGCCCCGAACCGCCACGGGCGGCATCCACGCCCTCGGCCACGCCGAAGACGCTTGCTGCGCGTGGCCGGTGGCTGGGCAGCTGACGTGAGCTGGGCTGCGCCCCTACCGTGGGGCCACGATAGCGCGGGAAAGCGAGGAGGCAGCGGAGGGCGTGCAGCAGAAAGGCCCAGACTCCTGGCAGTAGCCCGTGAGTCTCAAACCGCCCAGCGCATGGTCTGATATATCTGTAAGAGACAGTAGTTAGTGACAGATTCCTTACCTTAGAATATCCCCAGGCGTCAGGCTGGATCCGGGAAAGTTTTTGCGTAGCAGTACCCTTGCGCGTCGGTAGGCGGCGTCGTGCGGCTCCGCGTCCGTCGTCGGCGTCGTGATCGCCGGGATGACGTCCGCGGGCAGCACTTAGGCGCCGCCCTGCGCGCTGACGTCAGTTATGTACACGACTTTCCGCGCCAGGAACGCAGAGCCATGCAAGAAGCTGACATAGGTGTCTGAAAAATACTAGGGCCCTGAAAGGGATGTCCTTAACCCTAGAAATCAGTTCGCAGAACGGGGAGGATGGGTGGGCGGTAAGGAATCTGTCACTAACTACTGTCTCTTACAGATATATCGTTACACAAGTTAGTAACTTGTGCATCTGAAAGAGACACGTTAGTGACAGATTCCTTACCTTAGAATAGATACCCCAGCAATACCAACCCCGGTGGTGGGTCTGCGAACAAAGATCAGACAAGGAAGTCCTGGAGGACAGAACGGCCAAAGAAGCAGTCCCTCCGGACCTGACTGTCAAGGCAGTAATGCTTTGTAAACGTGTGCAGCGAGGCCCACGTAGCTGCCTGACAGATAACCGGCAGCGGAACACCGCGGCCCAAGGCCGTGGTAGCAGCCGTTGCCCTGGTGGAATGGGCACGCAGCCCAACAGGAGGCTCCTTCTTAGCCAAAGAATAGCAGGTCTTGGTGCACAAGGTAACCCAGCGGGAGATGGTCCTCTTGTGCACCGCCCGACCTTTTGGCGCCACGTAGCCAACAAAGAGCTGGTCATCCACCCGGAAGTGTTTTGTGCGGTCGATATAGAAGGAGAGCGCACGTTTTGGGTCCAGACGGTGGAGCCTCTCTTCCTCTCTGGAAGGATGCGGAGGCGGAAAGAAGGTGGGCAAAGTGATGGTCTGCCCAATGTGGAAAGCAGTAACCACCTTTGGCAAGAAGGACGGACGCGTCCGAAGAACAACCTTGTCTGGATGAACAGACAGAAAGGGAGGTTTGCAAGATAGAGCCTGGAGCTCACTCACCCGCCGAGCGGAGGTGATGGCCACCAGAAAGGCTGTCTTCAGAGTCAGAAGACGAAGAGGACAGTTATGCAGAGGCTCAAAGGGAGCGCACATTAAAAAGGTAAGAACCAAGTTCAAGTCCCACTGAGGCATCACAAACGGAACAGGAGGGAAGAGGTGAGTAATGCCTTTTAAGAACCTGTTAACAACAGGGGACTTGAAAAGGAGGGCTGATCAGGGAGCCTGAGGAAGGCCGAGATAGCACAAAGATAACCCTTGATGGTACCCAGGGCAGAACCCTGTTGGGCCAGAAGAGAAGGAACAGAAGGACCTCAGAAAGAGGGGCAGAAAGGGGATTCACAGCCTTTGCTGTGCACCATGCCACAAATTTGTTCCACCTGCAGGCGTATACCACCTTAGTGGAGGGACGCCGGGCTGCCAGAATCACATCACAAACTTCGGGAGGCAAGTCGAAAGGAATCAACTGCCGCCGCTCAATCTCCACGCAAGCAGGTGTAGACTGGACAGGTTCGGGTGGAGGACCGTCCCCTGCTGCTGCGACAGAAGATCCTCCCGAAGAGGCAGACGGATCGGGGATCTACGCTCATATTGAGTAGCTCGGGATACCAAACTCTTCGAGCCCAGTCCGGAGCCACAAGAATGACTTGGGCCCGGTCGTGCCGAATCTTCTTCAACACTCTGGGTAGAAGTGGTATAGGCGGAAAGGCGTACAACAGACCGCAACTCCACTCGCGACGAAAAGCGTCGCCGAGCGAGTGCCGCCTTGGAAATTCCAACGCGCAGAACTGATGACATTGCGCGTTCTCTTCGGTGGCGAATAGATCTAACCAAGGCTCTCCCCATTGTAGAAAGAGTCCTTGCGCCACTTCCGAGTGAAGACGCCATTCGTGATCCATCATGCACCTGCGGCTGAGTTCGTCCGCCCTGGCGTTCAGGGAACCTGCCAGGTGTTGAACCATCAGGAACATGCCCTGATGTTCCAGCCATGTCCAGAGGCGCAGAGCCTCCTGACAAAGGGTCCAAGACCCCACCCCGCCCTGTTTGTTGCAGTACCACATGGCGGTGGTGTTGTCTGTGAACACCTGCACTACCTTCCCTTTGACAGAGGGAAGGAATGCCTTGAGTGCAAGTCGGATCGCCCGGAGCTCCAGAAGGTTGATATGGAGCCGGGACTCCGCCGGAGACCAGAGGCCTCTGATCTCCGCCTCTCCCATGTGACCGCCCCATCCCAGAAGGGACGCGTCCGTCACAACTGTATGCTCTGGCTGGGGAAGGGAGAGGGATCTGCCCATGACCCATTGCCGGTTCGAGAGCCACCACTGCAACTGTTTTGCAGTCCCCTCCGAGATCTGGACGTGATCGGACAGGTTGCCCTGGTGCTGCGCCCACTGGAACTTCAGGTCCCACTGCAGAGCCCGCATATGCCATCTGGCATGATTGACCAGCAGGATGCAGGAGGCCATGAGGCCCAGCAGCCTCAGTGTCATCCGTGCCGAAACCCAGGATAAAGGCCGAAAGATCGGAATCATAGCCTGAATATCCCGGACTCGCCGTTCGGGAGGATAGGCCCGAAACTGCGTCGTGTCCAGAACTGCTCCGATGAAAAGGAGCTGTGGAGAAGGAATCAGATGCGACTTCGGCACATTGATGGAGAACCCCAGCGAGTGCAGGAGTTCGGCCGTAGTCTGGAGGTGGGAGACGACTGCCTGGGACGAGCCCGCCTTCAGCAGCCAGTCGTCGAGGTAGGGGAAGACTGAAAACCCTGCCCGGCGCAGATGAGCTGCGACCACCGCCATCACTTTCGTGAACACCCGAGGGGCACTGGTAAGGCCAAAGGGGAGCACGGTGAACTGAAAATGCTCGGGGCCTACCGTGAACCGAAGTTAACGCCGGTGGGCCGGCGGGACGGGGATGTGGAAATACGCGTCCTGCAAGTCCAACGCTACCAACCAGTCTCCAGGGTCGAGGGCAGTCAAGACCTGAGCTAGGGTGAGCATCTTGAACTTCTCCTTCCGGAGGAAGCGATTGACGTTCCGGAGGTCCAAGATAGGACGCATGTCCTCCTTGTCCTTTTGGGCACCAGAAAGTAGTGGGAGTAGCAACCACGCCCTACTTCTGGGGTCGGAACATGATCGATGGCCCTCTTGGTCAAGAGGGCCGTGACTTCCTTCTGTAGAAGCACCAAGTGATCCCCTGACATGCGGTGGAATTGAGGTGGCATGGCTGGGGGTGGTCTCGAAGGGGAGGGAGTAGCCCCTTCGGACAATGTCCAAGACCCACCTGTCCGAGGTGATGGTGCGCCAGTGGGGAAGGTGATGGCGGACCCTGCCCCCTACTGGCGTGCCGTGCACCTGAAAGGAGGGACTAGGAGGGCTTGGAGGCCGCGGACGGGTTGGAGGTGGTGGCCTGACCCGCACGCTGGTTGCCCGATCCGCCACGGCGGAATCCACGTCCTCGGCCATGCGAAGACGCCTGCTGCGCGGGCCGGTGGCTGGGCTGCTGACGTGAAGGGCGCCCCTACCGTGGCCACGATAGGGGCGAAAAGCAGAAGTCAGCGGAGGGCGTGTAGCAGAAAGGCCCAGGGACTTGGCAGTAGCCCGTGAGTCCTTAAAGCGCTCCAACGCATGGTCTGCTTTGGACCCAAAAAGACCGACTCCATCAAAGGGCATGTCCATGAGAGTATTCTGGACATCCCCTGAAAAACCAGTGGTTCTCAGCCAGGCGTGGCGTCGGAGCGCCACCGTCGTTGCAATAGACCTGCCCAGCGAGTCGGGGGTGTCAAGGCCACAACGTATAGTGTATTTAGCCACATCCCTTCCTTCCGCAATGGCGCGGGGAAAGCAGTGTCTGGACCTCCTCAGGACACTGGGGCAAAACATCCGCCACCGAATCCCACAGGGAGTGGGTATATCGGCCCAAAAGACAAGCGGTGTTAACGGACCGCAAGCCAGCACTGGAGGAAGAAAACCTTTCTTCCCAAACTGATCCAGGCGTTTGGATTCCCTATCCGGAGGAGCGGTAGGGAAGGCGGTTTGGGAAGCGGAGGCTTGGACAACCAAGCTCTCAGGAGTGGGGTGGACAGAGAGAAACAGGGGTCGCCCGGAGCTGGGCGATGGCGTCGTGACACGTTCCGATCCACAGGAGCCCCTGTGTTGGGCTTGGACCAGGCGCCCAAAGAACGTCAGTGAGGCGTCGTTAAACGGCAGCACAGTCTCCGCAGAGGAGGCTGCCGGCTGAAGCACCTCTGTCAAGATGTTAGGCTTGACCGTCAAAGTAGGGAATTGGAGACGTAAGGCCCCAGCTGCCCTACGCAACACCGTACCAAAATTGGCTCCCTCCTCCGTAGCCACGGGAGGAGACAGCATGCCAGTGTCAGGGAAGTATCCAGACCACTGGCCTCCCCTAGACTCCCTGTCCAGTCCTCATCGTACTGACAGTGTCGTGTCAGAGGGTCATCAGACCCCTCCCAGTCCAACTGGTCCTCCTCTGGTTCAAAATAAGGAGGAGGGAGGGACAGTTAGGACCCAAGGTCCCATCGGCGCCGGAGCCGGCGTCGAGCGACGTCGGTCCGGATCCATGTCCGGAGCCGGAAGGAACTGGGGGACGACGCCGCCCGGAGCCCAGGGCGGCGTCGAGAACGGCACCGGAGACATCGGCGCCGGCGGAGGTGTCGTTAGGTCGACCGGCGTCGATGGGGGTTGTGGAGCCGGGATCGAGGCCGGGGCCGAAGCCGGAGCCGGGACCGAGGCTGGAGGCACGGGCGACGCCGGGGCCGGAGCCGTCGGCGACGCCGGAGCAACCCCATCAGGGCCCGCGGGGCCCGAAGGCGCACCGGAGGGGCCTGGAGGCCCGAAGAGGCGGGCCATGGCCGTCAGGAATTCCTGCACTTTGGCCGGATCCGCCCCCGAACCCGGGAAGGGCGGGTATGGCGGGGGCGACTCCACAGGCATGTCCGGGGCCGCGGGGCGGGGACGGTGCCGGGAGGGGCCTCAGCCGAGTTGCGAGACCGGCGAGGCGAAGTCCTAGAGCGATGATGCTTCTTGGACTTCTTGTGTTTCGACTTACCGGACGAAGAAGACTTCGACGCCGACGACCGGTGTGGACTCCGCGATCGACCCCTGGACCTCTCACGCGACCTGGGCCTCCGTGGAGCCGAATGCCGGGCCTCGAGGAGCTTTCGAGACCGCTCTCGCAAAGCTTTCGGGTTGAGGGCCTGGCATTCGGGACAAGACTCCGTGTCGTGGCCTCGGCCGAGGCAGAAGAGACACTCCCAATGCGGGTCGGTGACGGACATCATCCGCGCACAGGCGCCGCATCGCTTGAAGCCGGGCATCCCTACAACACCTTGAAAGATGAAAAAACAGTGAAAAAATTCACCAAAAAGTATGGTCAAAAAATGACCAGGGCACTGCTCTTCCCGGATCTGCGCTTGCTGGCGCGGAAAAAGAAGAACTGACGTCAGCGCGCAGGGGCGGCGCCTAAGTGCTGCCCGCGACGTCATCCCGGCGATCACGACGACGGACGCGGAGCCGCACGACGCAGCCTACCGACGCGCAAGGGTACTGCTACGCAAAAACTTTCCGGATCCAGCCTGACGCCTGGGGATATTCTAAGGTAAGGAATCTGTCACTAACGTGTCTCTTTCAGATCCTAGAAATCAGTTCGCAGAACGGGGAGGATGGGTGGGGCGGTAAGGAATCTGTCACTAACTACTGTGTCTTACAGATATATCGTTACACAAGTTAGTAACTTGTGCATCTGAAAGAGACACGTTAGTGACAGATTCCTTACCTTAGAATAGATACCCCAGCAATACCAACCCCGGTGGTGGGTCTGCGAACAAAGATCAGACAAGGAAGTCCCGGAGGACAGAACGGCCAAAGAAGCCGTCCCTCCGGACCTGACTGTCAAGGCAGTAATGCTTTGTAAACGTGTGCAGCGAGGCCCACGTAGCTGCCTGACAGATATCCTGCAGCGGAACACCACGGCCCAAAGCCGTGGTAGCAGCCGTTGCCCTGGTGGAATGGGCACGCAGCCCAACAGGAGGCTCCTTCTTAGCCAAAGAATAGCAGGCTTTGATACACAAGGTTACCCAGCGGGAAATGGTTCTCTTGTGCACCGCCCGACCTTTTTGGCGCCCACGTAGCCAACAAAGAGCTGGTCATCCACCCGGAAGTGTTGTGTGCGGTTGATATAAAAGGAAAGCGCACGTTTTGGGTCCAGACGGTGGAGCCTCTCTTCCTCTCTGGAAGGATGCGGAGGCGGAAAGAAGGTGGGCAAAGTGATGGTCTGCCCAATGTGGAAGGCAGTAACCACCTTTGGCAAGAAGGACGGACGCGTCCTAAGAACAACCTTGTCTGGATGGACAGACAGAAAGGGGGGTTTGCAAGAGAGAGCCTGGAGCTCACTCACCCGCCGAGCGGAGGTGATGGCCACCAGAAAGGCTGTCTTCAGAGTCAGAAGACGAAGAGGACAGTTATGTAGAGGCTCAAAGTCGAGACTGTGTCCTGACGAAGGCAACTTTCCGAAACGCGCGTAGTTCCATCTACCGCTGACCCTCTTTTCAGTCCACATAAGATCTGGACTTTGTTAGAAACATAAGAAGAAAAAAAGAAAAAAAGATTGTATCATCAGATAAGAGCATTATTATGCTCTAAGCTCTTATTTAGTTTAATCATATTTCATATGCCAATATGTGTTACTGCATTGTGATTTTATAAAATGTATTGAATTATATATATATTTTTGAGATTCTGACAAAAAATGACAACATTTTTTATATGAAATGAAATAAAAAATATATTTTGTGATAATATTTCAGCACCATGTCAATTGATTATGTGTATGTTGTCCTGTTCAATTTTAAACATTCATGCTTGTGATTAGCTTGGTTCTTTCCCCTGACGAGGCTCAAAGGGAGCACACATAAGAAAGGTAAGAACCAAGTTCAAGTCCCACTGAGGCATCACAAACGGAACAGGAGGGAAGAGGTGTGTAATGCCTTTAAGGAATCTGTTAACAACAGGGGACTTGAAAAGGGAGGGCTGATCAGGAAGCCTGAGGAAGGCCGAAATGGCACAAAGATAGCCCTTGATGGTACCCAGGGCAGAACCCTGTTGGGCCAGTGAAAGAAGGAACAGAAGAACCTCAGAAAGAGGGGCAGAGAGGGGATTCACAGCCTTTGCTGTGCACCATGCCACAAACTTGTTCCACCTGCAGGCGTATACCACCTTAGTGGAGGGACGCCTGGCTGCCAGAATCACATCACAAACTTCGGGAGGCAAGTCGAAGGAATCAACTGCCGCCGCTCAATCTCCACGCAAGCAGGTGGAGGCTGGACAGGTTCGGGTGGAGGACCGTCCCCTGCTGCTGCGACAGAAGATCCTCCCGAAGAGGCAGACGGATCGGGGGATCGACGCTCATACTGAGTAGCTCGGGATACCAAACTCTTCGAGCCCAGTCCGGAGCCACAAGGATGACTTGGGCCCGGTCGCGCCGAATCTTCTTCAACACTCTGGGTAGAAGTGGTATAGGCGGAAAGGCGTACAACAGACCGCAACTCCACTCGCGACGAAAAGCGTCGCCGAGCGAGTGCCGCCTTGGAAATTCCAACGCGCAGAACTGATGACATTGCGCGTTCTCTTCGGTGGCGAATAGATCTAACCAAGGCTCTCCCCACTGCAGAAAGAGACCTTGCGCCACTTCCGAGTGAAGACGCCATTCGTGATCCATCATGCACCTGCGGCTGAGTTCGTCCGCCCTGGCGTTCAGGGAACCTGCCAGGTGTTGAACCATCAGGAACATGCCCTGATGTTCCAGCCATGTCCAGAGGCGCAGAGCCTCCTGACAGAGGGTCCACGACCCCACCCTGCCTTGTTTATTGCAGTACCACATGGCGGTGGTGTTGTCTGTGAACACCTGCACTACCTTCCCTTTGACAGAGGGAAGGAATGCCTTGAGTGCAAGTCGGATCGCCCGGAGCTCCAGAAGGTTCATATGGAGCCGGGACTCCGCCGGAGACCAGAGGCCTCTGATCTCCGCCTCTCCCATGTGACCGCCCCATCCCAGAAGGGACGCGTCCGTCACAACTGTGTGCTCTGGCTGGGGAAGGGAGAGGGATCTGCCCATGACCCATTGCCGGTTCGAGAGCCACCACTGCAACTGTTTTGCAGCCCCCTCCGAGATCTGGACGTAATCGGACAGGTTGCCCTGGTGCTGCGCCCACTGGAACTTCAGGTCCCACTGCAGAGCCTGCATATGCCATCTGGCATGATCGACCAGCAGGATGCAGGAGGCCATGAGGCCCAGCAGCCTCAGGGTCATCCGTACCGAAACCCAGGATAAAGGCTGAAAGATTGGAATCATAGCCTGAATATCCCGGGCTCGCCATTCGGGAGGATAGGCCGGAAACTGCGTCGTGTCCAGAATTGCTCCGATGAAAAGGAGCTGTGGAGAAGGAATCAGATGAGACTTCGGCACATTGATGGAGAACCCCAGCGAGTGCAGGAGTTCGGCCGTAGTCTGGAGGTGGGAGACGACTGCCTGGGACGAGCCCGCCTTCAGCAGCCAGTCGTCGAGGTAGGGGAAGACTGGAACCCCTGCCCGGCGCAGATGAGCTGCGACCACCGCCATCACTTTCGTGAACACCCGAGGGGCACTTGTAAGGCCAAAGGGAGCACGGTGAACTGAAAATGCTCGAGGCCTACCGTGAACCGTAGGTAACGCCGGTGGGCCGGCAGGACTGAGGATGTGGAAATAAGCGTCCTGCAAGTACAACGCTACCAACCAGTCTCCAGGGTCGAGGGCAGTCAAGACCTGAGCTAGGGTGAGCATCTTGAACTTCTCCTTCCGGAGGAAAGCGATTGACGTTCCGGAGGTCCAAGATAGGACGCATGTCCTCCTTGTCCTTTTGGGCACCAGAAAGTAGTGGGAGTAGCAACCACTTCCTACTTCTGGGGTCGGAACATGCTCGATGGCCCTCTTGGCCAAGAGGGCCGTGACTTCCTTCTGCAGAAGCACCAAGTGATCCCCTGACATGCGGTGGAATTGAGGTGGCATGGCTGGGGGGTGGTCTCGAAGGGAGGGAGTAGCCCCTTCGGACAATGTCCAAGACCCACCTGTCCGAGGTGGTCACACGCCAGTGGTGAAGGTGATGGCGGACCCTGCCCCCTACTGGCATGCTGTGCACCTGAAAGGAAGGACTAGGAGGGCTTGGAGGCCGCGGACGGGGCGGAGTTGGTGGCCTGACCCGCACGCTGGTTGCCCGAACCGCCACGGCGGTAGCCACGTCCTCGGCCACGCGAGACGCTTGCTGCGCGGGCCGGTGGCTGGGCAGCTGACGTGACTGGGCGCCCCTTCCGTGGCCACGAAAGGGGCGAAAAGCAGAGGTTAGCGGAGGGCGTACAACAGAAAGGCCCAGGGACTTGGCAGTAGCCCGTGAGTCCTTAAAACGCTCCAGCGCATGGTCTGCTTTGGAACCAAAAGACCGACTCCATCAAAGGGCATGTCCATGAGTGTATTCTGGACATCACCCGAGAAACCAGTTGTTCTCAGCCAGGCGTGGCGACGTAGCGCCACCGTCGTTGCAAGCGATCTGCCCAGCGAGTCGGCGGTATCAAGGCCACAACGTATGGTGCATTTAGCCGCATCTCTTCCTTCCGCAATGGCGCGGGTAAGCAGTGTCTGGACCTCCTCAGAACACTGTGGCAAAACAGCCGCCACCGAATCCCACAGGGAGTGGGTATATCGGCCCAAAAGGCAAGCGGTGTTTACGGACCGCAAGCCAGCACTGGAGGAAGAAAAAGCCTTCTTCCCAAATTTGTCCAGGCGTTTGGATTCCCTATCCGGAGGGGCGGTAGGGAAGGCGGTTTGGGAGGCAGAGGCTTGGACAACCAAGCTCTCGGGGGTGGGATGTTGGGAGAGAAACAAGGGGTCGCCCGGAGCAGGGCGAAGGCGTCGGGCCACGTTCCTATCCACAGGAGCCCCTGTGGTGGGCTTGGACCAGGCGCCCAAAAGAACGTCAGTCAGTGCATCATTAAACGGCCTCCGTGGAGGAAGCTGCCGGCTGAAGCACTTCCGTCAGGAGATTAGTCCTGACAGCCACAGTAGGCAATTGGAGGTGCAAGGCTCCAGCTGCTCTACGCAACACCGTTGCGAAATTTGCTCCCTCCTCCGTAGCCACGGGAGGAGACAGCATGCCAGTGTCAGGGGAAGTGTCTATACCACTGGCATCCCCAAGTTCCTCAGCCCAGTCCTGATCATACACACACTGTTGTGTGAGAGGGTCTTCCGACTCCTCCCAGCTCTCCTGGTCCTCCTCTTGTTCAAAATATGGAGGAGGAGGGACATTTGGGACCCAAGGTCTCATCGGCGCCGGAGTCGGCGGCGTCGGTCCGGCTCCATGTCCGGAGCCGGAGACAACCGGGGAACGACGCCGTCCGGAGCCCCGGACGGCGTCAGGAACGGCACCGGGGACATCGGCGTCGGCGGAGGCGTGGTTAGGTCAACCGGCGTCGATGGGGGTTGTGGTACCACCGGAGCCGGGATCGAGGCCGGGGCCGGGATCAAGGCTGGCGGGACAGGCGACGCCGGGACCGGAGTCGTCGGCGACGCCGGAGCAACCCCATCAGGGCCCGCGGGGCCCGAAGGCGCACCGGAGGGACCTTGAGGCCCAAAGAGGCGGGCCATGGCCGACAGGAATTCCTGTATTTCGGCCGGAGTCGCCCCCGAACCCGGAAAGGACGGGTAATGCGGGGGCGGCTCCACAGGCACGTCCGGGGCCGCGGGGACGGTGCCGACAGGGGCCTCAGCCGAGTCGCGAGACCGGCGAGGCGAAGTCTTAGAGCGATGATGCTTCTTAGACTTTTTGTGCTTTGACTTACCCGAGGAGCGCGAAGACTTGGACTCCGACGACCGGCGGGGACTCCGCGACCGGCCCCTCGACCTCTCCCGGGACCGGGGCTTGGTGCGGCGCGGAGCCGACTGCCGGACCTCGAGGAGCTTTCGAGACCGCTCTCGCAAAGCCTTCGGGTGAAGTTTCCGGCAGTCAGGACACGACTTCGTGTCGTGGTCTCGGCCGAGACAGTAGACACTCTCTAAATGCGGGTCTGTGATCGACATCATTCGACCACAGGCGTCGCATGGCTTGAAGCCGGGCAACCCTACGACACCTAGGAGTCGATGAAGACTCGAAAAGAAACAGTGAAAAAATTCACAAAAAATTTAGTCAAAAATTGACTAGGGCACTGCTCTTCCCGGATCTGCGCTTTCTGGCGCGGAAAAAGAAGAACTGACGTCAGCGCGCAGGGGCGGCGTCTAAGTACTGCCCGCGACGTCATCCCGGCGATCACGACGCCGACGACGGACGCGGAGCCGCACGGCGCCGCCTACCGACGCGCAAGGGTACTGCTACGCAAAAACTTTCCGGATCCAGCCTGACGCCTGGGGATATTCTAAGGTAAGGAATCTGTCACTAATGTGTCTCTTTCAGATGTTGTATTATATATATATGTCTTGCACGTCCGTCCTGGGTGTAGTTAGTCTGAATGCTAAATTGCCTTGTGAGTGCCCTTCCTTTCTGAGTCTTAGCCATCTTGTTCCTTTGTACAGGCTTCCCCTTTGGATCCCTTTTCTCTTCTGACATCCTGTGTGATCCTGGGCAGCGTTATACTCCTCTCTCTGTGTACTTTTTCTACCCCGTTCCCAGTCCTTGCCCAAGTCCCTGACTGTGTTCCCGACATAGTCCCGGACAGTCCCTGACAGGGGTAACCATGAAAGCAGATCCTACTTTCCTACAACGGGAATATGAAAATAGGTGTCCTGCGCTACCATCCAGTCTCCTGGGTCCAGTGTAAACAAGGGCTGTGCCAGAGTGAGTATCTTGAATTTTTCCTTTCGGAGTAAGTAGTTGAGGGCTTGCAGATCTAGTATAGGATGAATATCCTAGTCCTTTTAGACTAGAAAGTTGAGGGAGTTACAACCACAGCCTACTTCTGACACCGGAACAATCTCTATGGCTCTCTAGGCCAATAGAGTCATGATCTCCTCCTGAAGCAATGTCAGGTGATCCTCCGCAAGCTGGTCGTAAGTTTGAGGCATGGAGGGAGGGTCAGTCTCTGGGAGGGACCCCTGAGTTGTCCTAACCCCTTTCTTGCTGTATAAAAGGGCTTACCTGTGGTGGGTCCTCCGATTTGTTGTGGGACAAGACTCAAGCCTGAAACCATGTCACTCTTCGACCATCTGGACACTTGGACTTCACTGGTCTTTGCCTGGAACCGAGACTGCATCAAGAAAGACTCCTGCTGCTCCTGGTCTCGTTGTTCTGCAAGTCTTCCTCGTCTGTGTCTGTGCTTCTACTAGGATCTTCAACAGACCTGTGGGCATCAAGGACACCCGAAGTAATATCCCTTGGAGTGAAGGAGTCACTCCCCTGCATCTGCAGGTATCGCAATGAAGCTGACCGGTCTGCTGCTCCTCACGTCCCACGGACTTCGAAAGGCTCAGCAATACAGGTGGTGGTTCTGCAGCTCTCTTGAGGCCTGACCTGTCCTCTCTGCAATTCTGAGGCCAGTATCCCTCGTCGGACCCGCTGGGACCAAACCCCTGTGCATCGCGTTGCCTTGCCACTGCCAAGGCTTGTTGGCTCTGCATTCCAGAGATCTTCGGGCTACAAGAAGCTCCAGCCTCCAGCATCTCTTCCTGGCAAGATCTTTGGGCCAGATGTACGACCATTGAATTTGGGACTCGCAAATTGCGAGTCGCAATTTGTGAGTCACAAAATTCAAAGTACAACAGTGTCTCAGACACTGTTTGCGACTCCCAATGGGGTCGCAAATTGCATGCCTCATGAATATTAATGAGGCTGTCACAATTTGCGACCCCATTGGGAATGGCTAGCACTCCCAGAGATGGTGACCTGCTGGGGTCAGCAGACCACCATGTCTGGGACAGCTTTGTCAATAAAGCAGTTTTTTTTTCTTTTTTAAATGCAGCCCGTTTTCCTTAAAGGAAAACGGGATGCATTTAAAAAAGAAACATGAAACTTTTCAGCTTCATTTTTTAAGGGCAGGCAGAGGTCCCTGGGACCACTGCCTGCTCTTAAAAAATATTTGCGCACCCATTCACAAAGGGGAAAGGGTCCCCTGGGGACCCCTTGCCGTTTGCGAATGGTTTACCACCTACTCGAAGTAGGTGGTAAACTGCGAGTTTTTTGCGACTGCAAATGCGGTCGCAAAACACTATTACATGGTAATTGCACTCGCTATTAGGAAGGGACGCCCTTGGCACGCCCCTTCCTAATAGCGAGCCGCTAACCCTATTTTGAGAGTCGCTAATAGATTAGCGACTCGCAAAATAGGGTTAGTCCATTGTGCACCCGTTTTTTGCGGTCGCAAACGGGCCAAATGCCTCTTTGCGACCGCAAAAAATGGTCGTACATCTGGCCCTTTGTCCTCACCGCATCCTCCGCACCGTGGGCCTTCATCTTTGGTGAGCTGCACGAGGTCCTCTTGCGACTCCTGTGCCTTCGGCCTGAGAGTCTTCTCGAGGGTCTTCTCTTGCTTCAGTTGGCTCCCCTGCTTGCTCGGGCCCGATCGGACTCTCCTGCACTTGGTGAGTCCTTTGGACCTTGCTGGTCCCAAAGTTGCTCTATCATCGTTTACCACGTCTGTTGTTGCTGCCAAGGCTTGTTGGTGCTCCCGCCGGACACCGACCCCCCGGTTCTCGACAACGGCTCCTGGTCTTCGTAAGCATCGCCTGGTCCTCACAGCTGCAGCGACAAAGTCCCAGTCATCACTCCTGCATCTATCATCATCGGTGGACAATGCTCTTCCATGCCTCCTGGTCACCTCCAAGTGGCATAGACTCTGTCCCCTCTGCTTGCAGGTTCTTCCCTTCTAGAATCGACCCTTGGATTCCACCGGACTCTTGCACAGTCTTCGCCAGCAGCATCTTTACTGAAGTCCTCCATTGTGGTCTATGGCAGCACCTATACACCCGGCCTCCCTGGTGTAGGTATCCTGGTTCCTGGGGTATCCTGGGGTGGGGTGACTCTCCGCCCTTCAGTCTTCCACGGGGTTTCTTCAGGGTCCACTGGGAAGGGTCCTTCTTCTTCAAAACTGCAACCGCGACTAGCCCGTTGACTTCTTTTGAGTACACGGCTGTGTTTCCACTCTGCACACAGCCTCCGTGGGGTTCCTGGGTACTTACCTCGGGTGGTTCCTTGTGTACCCCAGCTCTTCTGAGTCTCCTGGTCCAAGTCCTGACTTCAGTCGCAGTTCGCATTCCACTTTCTTAGTATATGGTTTGGTCTCCCCTGGAGACAACTGTGTATTGGGCTTACTTACCCGTTCGCAATTGAAGTATTATGTGTTGATATCTCCGGGTAGGAGATAAACCAATGTGTTGGTGAGTGGTGTGTAATAAATAGATGTATTTTTTATAACTTCACTGTGTGATTCTTTTTCGTTTAGCCTACACTACATGATTAGATCTAGTAAAACAAGCTGCTTAACACTCCTTCTGGACTAAGCCTGAAGGCTGCTCTCCACACCTACCACTTAGAGAGCTTTCTATGGTTGTCTAAGACCACTAAAATCACCATAAGGGTTGTCTAGATTAGTGCAAGGTGCTTCACTTAAGTAAGTGTGCACCATATATTAAGCCAACCTCCTACACATCTTGTCTGCTTTAGCTTAAAATAATAAAAAGGGAATTCAAAACTCATCTAAAAGACGTAACACAGTGGCCTGTGGACCACAAACCATCTTAAGCTGCTTTTTCTGCTGTGATTTAACAATAAAGAAATTTAAACCATAAAAGAAGTCACACAAACAGGGAAAGCAGGTTTTCTGTCAGTGGTAACCTACTTTTTAATCAATTAGTTCACTCCTATGCACCAAAGAATAAACAATCACCAATCAGAATTAATATGCATTTACACTAGACCTTTAGTAAATCCCTATCACGGTGTGGATGTGGCGCCTCACAACACACACCTCAGCTTTAGCAGATGAGTTTCAACCACATGTTTTTATCTTGTGGGCATGCTAGTGGTAGCATACTACATGACGACAACAGTACTAGCAAGTGAGTGTGCTGCGAATGTACCCTGACTGCAGAAATGCTTGGACTAGTACATAACGGTGAGGACCTTGGGTTCCATTTAGGGAAGCTCAGGCCTACTTGGTGAAAACATGAGTAGAGGAATCCCCCCAGACAGAATTTTGTATTGCTGCATTCCTGTAAATTGTGTGGGACAAACACTGAATGAGGGGAGAGCCAGGCTCTCCCTGTACATTTCAAAGGGTCCTTTGATTCATGACACATCTACTGAAGAGGGAGATGGGGCTGATATGAGAATCATAAAGAGTAGGGCTGAGGACCCAGGTTAAACTTTGATGAACATATCACTCTGGCTGACATCCCGGTGTGAACTCTAGTCACTCCCATGAATCTTGTTGTGGGTCAATCGGTTTAGGAGTCCTGCCTGCAGTGACAGACATCCTTCAGGAGGAAGAAGAAAGAGGAGAGATGTCCATTTAAAAAAAGCAGAACCCCAACATAACATTTTGAAGGCCCAGACCCTAAATCACAATATGTGTCTGGAAAAGAACTATAAGTAGGGGAGTCTGAGACCCCAAACTTTGTCACCTGACAAGCAGCCACCCAGGCTGTGTGAGGAGAGGAAGCTCTGCAAGTCTTCTGCCTGTGACTAGGACTAGGGGCCCCACCTGCAAGTCTCCCCTGCTGGGTGAGGGGACATCACCCAGGGAAACCAAGGTCACCTGCCCTGGGACCTGGAGCACCAACGCCTGCCTACTCACCAAGACTTGTGTGCCAATGAGGAAGAGGAGAGCATTGGAGGGAGCGAGGTCCAGAAGAGAGCCATGACATGAGGAATTCAACCCTGCACCAATTGGGCCACAGCCCATGTTGGACTTCATTGGTGACCCTGTATGCCAGAAAGGGCTGCTGTGAACTGAGTTAGAGGAGCACGGTAGGAGACACCTGCTCCCTGCACTGATCGGATCGTTGCCCGTGTGCCAAACTAACTGGGTGACCCAGTATGCCAGGAAGGGCCACCGCTAATTGCCAACGGATTGTGGTGGGAGAAACCCGTCTCCGCACCGATTGGGATGTTGCCGTGTGCAGAACTAACTGGGCGCCCCGAATGCCAGGAATCAACAAGTGAGAGGAGAAAATAAGGAGCAGGGAGTACTGAGGTTTGTTGAAAAAAGGAGGGCAGAGAACCCAGGCAAGTGGAGCAAATGAGGCGCAGTGAATACTGACAGGTGAAGAAAAAGATGAGCAGAAAATTGACGGGCGGAAAAAATGGGGACGTAGCACACCAGGGTGAATAGTGAAAAGAAGTTTTTATTCTGGGAGTAAATGGAGGAGAGCGCAGTGAGGTCAAAGATGAATAGAAGAAGAGAAAAGTACTCCTGCAAATGAAGAAAAGCAGGAGCAAAAAGTACAGAGGGGAATGGAGAAAAGAGTTGTCCTGAGGTCAGTGATGAAACATGAACGGGAGTAGAGGAGGAGCAGGGGATAAAGAATGGGTGCAGAAAAGAAGGAGCAGAAATATCGAGATAAATGAAGAGGAGGAGCCAAGAGTACAGTGGTGAGCAGGACAGCAGGGGACGTCGCTTCACCTCTATATACCACCAGCATCTCAAATGCTCGACCTAAAAAACGAAGAGAGAGAGCGAGAGAAACCTTTTCCAAATCAGGCAGAGAACATGAGCACTTGTCCTAGTGTTGGAGCACGACTTAAGTTGGAGAGATAAACGAGAGACACAAAATGCCCGGAATTCAAGACTGCAGGAGGCCATGGATCTCATACATGCCATATTTCCACCTTGCAACAGACTTTGCACGGCTATCAGGGTTTCCTGTTCTGTTGTGTGTCAGTGTTTCCCTTCGCTGCCAGTCTCTGCAGTCTCTGCCAGTCTCTGATGTCAGACCTTTCAAAAGTGGCACAGGTGTTCCCACTTGCCTCCTGGAGGTGGGTGCTCTGCCTTTGATGGCGATTAACCCTACAGTTGTCACCATGTTTGGTGAAAGGGAAAGGGCTTGGGTGAGGGGTGAAATTCCTTTCATACGCCTTGGCGGATAAGTTCAGAGCTAAGAGTTGTAGAAATGTCAGTAAAAAAATGTCTGAAAATAAGTATCTTTCAATAGTAACACAGGAACAGCTACATACAGTTTTAAAGGCTTCCACATCCCACACTACCATTGCTTCCTTGTCTATAACCACCTCGATATTTGGGAGAGAAGTTTAAATAGGCAGTTTAATATTTTTATATTAGAAAAAAATGGATTGCTTACAGTGAAACTAACAAAATCCTGCCTGTGCACTTTGATCGCTTGTCACTTCCGGTGTCTTTTAAAAAGATTGACCTTTGGAATTCCTCACCATGGATACAGTGCAATTATCAACCATTGCGTTTGTACCGCTGATTACCGCAATGTGGGAGACTCTTATCTGAGATCTTTACAGCACTGTTAATGACATCCAACCTCTGAGAAGTTCAACAAGCATTTGCAATGCAATAGGTCTCGCATTTACGTGAGTTTTAGCTATTGGCATTGTAAATGACAATGACTTTTATTTATTTTTTTGTTTTTAAAATGTAAATAAAAGGCATTATCATTTACAATGCCAATAGCTTAAACTCGCGTAAATGCGAGACCTATTGCATTGCAAATGCTTGTTATTATAACTTTACTTTTAGCCATACTGCACAGCGGCACTGTACAACAGGACTAAAAGATTATGGCAGAAAGCCCAATAGCTCTGGCATAGGCAAGACCTATTGGCTTTGACATGGTTTATTTTTACTTGTATTGGAGAACTTGTAGGCCACGATTTATAACGTGGAAAGCAAATACCAGAATGAAAAGTAGAAGTGGATTACCTACCACACCGGACACCACAACTCGCAGCTCTGCTCGGTCTGCTGCGCGGAGACACTTCAGGATTAAAATGGCGGCTGGATAGCTCCGCGGCTCCGGTGCCTGCTGCAGTCTTGTGTATACACCACGAGTTCCATCCCCGGAAGCGCTTGGTGAGCTCTCTCTCCGCCCTCCCCCCGAAAGTGGCCACACTCACTGGGGAGCGTTTTGAAGGCGTGGGTGTAATCTCAAGTGTCGTGAGAGCGGAAAACTCAATCTGTTTTCAAATGTATTTGCAGAAGTAATAAAACGTTGCAGGCACTCCTCGCTCCAACGGAGGGATTACTTTCTAGTCGATTATGTTTGCAACGAAGAACACACATTTTAGAGTGTACGCTGCTGTGATTTCAGTACGAGTACAGCTTGATTTCGGGGGCAGGGCTGGCCATTTCCAAACAGCAGCAAGGGTTACATAGAAAGGGGGGGGGGGAGGGCTGTGTTACTTGGTCTCCCTCCTTGAGGTATACTCCCTGCAGTGCTTTTAAATACTTATTTAGGATGTAGTCGCTGTGGAGGTGCCGTAGGGAACGTATTTGTCCCACCCCAGAACCCCGGCAGGGGTGTCATGGAGGCTGATCCGGGAGTAAATCTACCTACAAAATCAAACTCAGCACGCACACCGCTATGCCGATGACGTCAGCACAATTTTTCACTCCCATCTCATATTTTAAATACGGATTTGGAGGCGGTGATTAGGGGTCTTCGCATTGTGATCACTTATTTGTAGTGCCTTCAAGCGGACGAATTTGCAGTTTAACAAGTTGACCCTGCTTTAGAATTATGGGGTCAGCTGCTACGTTTATTAATGTGTGTGGGCGGGGGCATGGGGTAAAACTCTGTTCCTTTCTGTAGTACTCCGGTTCCACAAGCCGCCTTCCGAATCGGCTTAACGTTCATGTTTTCGGCCACTCGCAGGTGTGCGGCGATAGTGCACAATATTCTCTCTGCGTCGTCGATCAGCGAAAGGTCTGCGTAATATCACTAAGTAGCTGTCAGAGGTTCAAATTTGTTAAATTGCACTTAATGTCATTTAATCTTATTTTTCCACCCTGCCTGTGTATAAAACATCAGTTCTTGGAGTCTACCGACAAACTGATTATCGTTTACTTTTCATTACACTTCACAAACGCATACACTTTACAATAACTGCCGCCCCACACTGCACTCGCGGGGTGGGGCAGCAGCTATTGTTAAAGTGAAAGCGCGCTGCAAAAATAAAACACGCAGCCGCCATTACAAAAGCCGAATGAAAAAAAAAAGAGCGCTTACGGACTAATAAAGGAGACCGTGTAACGCCGCAAGTAAACGATCGAGTCCGGATGGGCGGTCCCAAAAGGAGACAGGGCGGTAACAAAGAAGCCTCATTTTGAATCACAAGCCAGCGTATACCATAAACGATGACGCCAGCCAATCAAAAAGATGGGCGGGGCTTCAACTCCACTTCTGAAATCTCCTCTAAGACAATATGCCTCGCAGAGCGAGCAGCGCATGCGCGCTGCAACGCTAGGCGAGACCTAAAAACCAGGATGGGGAAGCAACATGGAGGGCATGGTTTGGGAGGAAGCAATGCCGGGGGAGGAGCGACACGGAGGGTGGAGGTGTGGGAGAAGTGGAGGAGAAGCAACGAGCGAGAAAGAAGGAGGACGTGGGTGGGGGAAGCAACATCAAAATAGGATTCTGTGGAGTTTTTGTATCACAAACTTACAAATAGTTGACATTTTTTTCTATTTATGTTTTAAAACCTTCGCAAATATTGTTGAAGTTCACAATCACAGGCGTTCAGAACTTTACCTGCTCATAGAATTAAAAGTTAGGGAATTAGGTCTGTAGACAGTAGATAATATACATATTTGACATTTTGCAGAAGCAGATGGGAAATGGGTCAGAGAGATTAGGTGTTATCTGCCATTTTGATATGGAGGAGGGGTTTTTGATTGCAAAGATCTGCAAATTTCTAATCACAGAGTTAAAACAATTCCACTCAGTTTTTATTTTATAATGGTTTGCTACTTGGAAAAATGAAGGTGCTTTATTGCGACTTTGAGAGTGTATGCTGTGCTTTAAAGTTAAAACGTTATTCCAGGTTGAAAACCAAATTTCACGTTGTTTTTCTGTCAATGAAGTTGTAAATCTCTCTAGCTTAAACGCACCATGCGAACCAGACACTTTGATCCTGCACGTGTTTACAATAGGAACCCTCAGTTTCATCGCTTGAAACCGGAAGTGTGATTTCGCCTGCAAGTCGACAGTAGGTTTTGCCTGAATGGAAATAAACTACTCCTTACAAATGAACACAGTTTCCTTTCAAGTCACAGGATGGGAGTTATCAGTCACAATAATGGAGAGTTGCTGCTTGGTCATAAGGAGTGTTTAAATGCAGCCCCCGGGGGAAGTAGGGTCGCAGACCAGTCTTCCCCCGGGGTGTTCGCGCAAAGGCGGAAGGACAAGCGGTTTGGGGGTCAAGGGGCTGGCCAAGGGGTGGGGTTAGGGTGGGAATATAAGGGTGCAGGCGAGGAAGGTTCTTCCTCTTCCTTCACCTGGCACCATCGGGGAGGGAGGAAAAAGTTTGAGGAGCGACAGTTAGTTGGGCCAAGTTAGTAGTAGGCACCAATCAGACGGTTGGTGGGGGGCTGAATAGAGTTTTTGGACAGGTCTGGTTAGCGATTGCCTTACCGGGGAGCAGTGGAGATGGCGGTTCCTGACGCGGAGAATGTCCGGGCCGAGTTGAGGGTGCTGGGCCAGGCGGGTCGCGATGACCTCCTGCGACCCGGCGTGCTCGATCAAGCGTGGGTCGGCATGGCCCATACCCCGCGATCGGCATCCGCTGGAGTTGCAGCTGCGGTGGTGGCATGTCTCGAGGAACCACCACCGTACAAAAAAGGTACGTGTGGCGGGGGGCGGGGCCAGCCCAAGAAGGAGAATGCGAAGCGCGGGGCCGGCGTAAGATCCTGCCCGAGCGTATGTCAGGAGACACTGCCTTTCTGAGCCCGGCCGGGCTGGAAGAGGGGCAGCAGGGGGGCCTCCATGCGCAGCAACGCGCGGCTGCAGGGGGCGCGAGAGGGAAGCAGGGGGAGGAGCGGGGCACTGCTGATTCGGCTCAGCAGCATGTGGGGGACGGGGAAGGCATGCCCAAGGTTGCATTGGGAGGAGGAGAGGGGGGAAGGGGGGGCCTGGGAGTCGGGCAAGCCACCAGCTCGTTGGGAACAGCCAGGGGAATGGAAGGAGAGGTCGGGCCAGGGGATGAGTCACCCATGGACCTCACGTGGAGGCCGGTATTACAGGCCTCCCAGCAGTTGGGGGGACAGGGGACCCAGCAGTTGGGGGGGACAGGGGACCCCCCAGCTCATATGCAGTAAACCTCATCAGGGAGGGGGACCAGGGTGCTTCACCTTACCCAAAGTGGTGGTGCAGGAAGCGGGCAGCGGGGGGCACTGCCCCCCAACCATACTTCCCAGATTGGCGGGGTTATCCCTTGAGAAACAAATAACTGAACAACGCAGGATAATACAGGACACTGAGCAGAGGTGGGGGGGCCATGTGCGCAGCTAGGGAAGGCAGTGGGTTTGAACCCTGGGGGGAAGAGCCGCCTTCTCCCACTTCTGAAGAAATGGCGCGGGCAGAAAGGGAGACCAGGGTTGAGGGCGTCACGGGTAAATGGATATGCGTAGAGGAGGAGAGTCAAGTGAAGGCAAGGACAGCCGAGATGGCGGAGAGACCCGGTGGTGCTGGGGCCTCCTCAGGTTGGAGCAGCCTGGGAGGGTGGGGGGTACAAACCGGCGAGAGAGGCCGGTAGAGTTGTGGGGGCGCTGGTGGGGCGCAAAATGGGCCGAGACGCTGGCAAGAAGCAGCAGGGGGGGTCTGCGGCGGCCTACCCTCCACCGAGGGATCGAGCAATGGCGGCAAATGTAGCAGAGTGTAGTGGTGTGTCTGTAAGAAAGGGAAAAGGGCAGAAGAGGGCGGTGCACGAAGTGATGTGGAAGCCTGCAGAGAACGAGTCAGAGTTGCAGTTGGACTATGGTGATGAGAGTGATGAGTTGGAAGAAGGCGAATTGCGTGATGATGAGGAGCCTACGAGTGGGGCTGCAAGTGGTGTGGGGAAGGCAACCAGAGACGTTGGTGTTTTGCAGGAGGCAAGTGCGGCCAAAAGCAAGACGAAGACGGTCGGCCAGAAAAAGACCTGCACAAAGAGCAAAGAAAGAGAGGCACAAGCAAGCCTATCAGGTGAGGGTGCCTGGTGGGAGGCTTGGGACGGAGGTTCAAAAGGAGGACGGAAAAAAGCCTGCCGGTCGGTGGGTGTGGGGGAGGGATCTGTAGGGGACACAGGGGCGCCAGCAAGGGTAGCGTCTTCACCGGGGGGGGGGGGGGGGGTAAAGGAGACTGGGACTAAACATTTGGTAGGCGCGAGTGTCCAGACGGACAAAGTGGAGGAGACGGAAGGGAAGGAAGAAAAGGGAGATGAAAAACATCACACAAAACTCCCTTATATGGGTTTGGCCATGCCGTTGGGGTCTCACTTATCGGACAAAACGAGAAATAGGATTTGGAGGCATAAATACTTGGATGTCTTTAAACTATTACATAGGGAGATCCAGGCAAAAGAAGGGTCAAAAGAAGAAGAGTGGGAGTTAACAAGGAGGCCCAGGGTACCCATTAACATGGAGAACTGGACCTCAGCTTTTCTCATATACGCAAGTATTTATTGTGAAAAGCACCTAGACAGGGCCATAGCCTTATTGAAATACACGGACATCATCCGAAAGGCGCAAATGCATTTTGGAGGGTTTGCGTGGTTGAGCTATGATGAGGAGTTTAGGGCTCGGGTGGGCATGAACCCCGATAAGGCATGGGGGGAGGTGAACCAGAGCTGTGGATGCAATGGATGTCATCCACTCAGTCATCGGCGCCCACTCATACCGCCAGCGGCCTTGCCAGTGACGTACCGGTCCTTTCAGGCACGTCCCGCCCAGACTGGGACGGGGGGGACTAATGTCAGTGCAGGGAGTGCAGGTCCACCAGCAAAGCAGGAAGGAGGCACTACAGGAGCCTGTTGGAATTTCAATAAGGGGTTCTGCTCAAGACATCCTTGTAAATTTAAACATGACCGCTCCAAGTGCGGTGGACGCCACCCGCTCATACAGTGCTTTACCTTGGCCACGCCGGCCGAACAATGGAGGGCCACTAAGGGCAGGGGACAGTCTGGGCCTAAG
The DNA here is from genome assembly GCA_963921515.1 of Calotriton arnoldi. Lineage (NCBI taxonomy): Eukaryota > Metazoa > Chordata > Amphibia > Caudata > Salamandridae > Calotriton > Calotriton arnoldi. The sequence continues at coordinate 2,189,300 of CAWUFW010002440.1, read as the reverse complement.
GGCTCCTACCCCAGTTAGGATCGAGGCCATGGGCCCGTGGCTCTCGATGTACCCTGACAGAGAGGCAGCGTTGAGGATTCAATGGGGGTTTACTGAAGGTTTTTGGGTGGGATACCAAGGTCCCAGGGAGCAGAGGTGGGCAGAGAATTTGAAGTCAGCCAAAGAATTACCAGAAGTGGTAGCAGCAAAATTGAGAAAGGAAGTTGAGGAAGGGAGGATCGCGGGCCCATTCGAGAGTTGGCCAATAGAAGACCTGATCATATCACCTCTTGGCGTGATTCCTAAGAAAGAGCCAGGGGAGTACAGGATGATCCATCATTTATCCTGGCCCGAAGGGAGGTCAGTTAATGATTTCATCGCAGAGGAGGATTCAAGGGCTCTGTACATTTCAGTGGACGATGCGATCTGCTTGGCAAGGTTGTGTGGGCGGGGGGCGGAAATGGCTAAATGTGATGTGAAATCGGCCTTTCGCTTACTGCCTATACACCCTGCAGATTTCTCGGTGATGGGGATGCAGTTTGAGGGGGCCATTTTTGTAGACAAGGTCTTGCCAATGGGATGCACGATCTCTTGCGCATTGTTTGAAATGTTCAGCACATTCCTACAGTGGGTTTTCATGCAGAGTAGCGGTCATCGGGAAGTGTCCCACTACCTGGATTACTTCTTATTCATAGGAAGAGGAAATTCCGGAGACTGTGGGAGAGCGCTAAAACAGTTTCAAGCATTGGCGCAGGATTTTGGGGTTCCCCTAGCACTGGCAAAAACAGCTGGGCCCAGCTGCAGATTGACGTTTCTGGGCATTGAGTTGGACTCAGTCCAGTGGATGGCCAGGTTGCCCGCGGGGAAGGTGACAGACATGCAGGCCTTCCTGTTGGGGGTGATCGGGGAGAAGAAAATTGACTTGCGACGGGTTCAACAACTCATGGGTTTTCTGAATTTTGCATGCCGGGTGGTGAGACCTGGGAGGACATTTTGCAGGCGCCTCAGCATGGGCATGTCCGGGGCGGTGCTACCACACCACAGAGTCAGGATTTCAATGGGGGTCAGAGCAGATTTAAGGGTGTGGCAGACGTTCCTGACTGACTTTAATGGAGTGGCATTGGACTTCCTGGAAGATAGGACGATTTGGAAGGTTCAGATTTTCTCTGATGCAGCAGCAGCCTCTGGCTTTGGTGTTTTTTGAGACGGGCGATGGTGTGCTGAACAATGGCCCGGTCACTGGTTGAGACAAGGGAGAAGCATAGCGTTCCTTGAATTTTTCCCGCTGCTGGTTGCTTTGGCGGTGTGGGGCCCGGAATTTCAGAATAGGTCGGTGCTGTTCCATGTAGATAACATGACAGTAGTGGAGCTAGTTAACAGACAGAAGACGAAGGATTTGAGGGTCGTGCGATTGCTGCGGAGCTTTATGCTAAAATGCTTACAGCTGAATGTAGTATTCCGTGCGAAGCATGTTCCAGGGGCAAGTAATGACATTGCGGATGCTCTGTCTCGTTCGCAGTGGCGGCGAGTCCGGCGACTGGCTTCTGGAGCGGATGCATGCAAGAACCGAGCTGCCGGACGGCATCTGGGCATGGGGGGAGTGAGAGTGATAGGCTTGATCGAGAAGTCTATAGCGGAATCGACAAGACACAGCTACAGGCTGGCGTGGGCTGAATTTGGATCTTTTATGGGATGGACCGTTGAGGCATGGAACAAGTCACGACCGGACACTGAACAGGGAGTTATAAGTTTTGTTCTAAGCTTTATTGATAAGGGTTTGTCACAGACAGCAATAGCGGGAAAATTGGCAGGGCTCTCATTTTACGTAAAATTATACTTGGGTTTTGACCCGGCAAAGGATGAGATACTGAGTAAGATGTTGAAAGGCTGGGGACGTGCACAGGGGGAGGGGACGGGGGGGGGCTCCGAGGGAGGCCATTACGTTTGAGTTGTTGTACAGTTTACTAGGAGTTTTGCCCAATTGTTGTTATGATGGGCAAGAGGTTGCAGTATTCCGCTTATGCAAGGTGTGGATGTTTTTTGGGGCATATAGGGTTTTAGAGTTGTTGGGCACAAAGGGGCGGTCTGGGAGAACGTATGAAGAAGTGCGATTGGATGGAGATTGATTGGGGATCTGGCTGGGACAGTCAAAAACGGATCAGACGGGTAGAGGTAAATGGGTGCGGTTGAATGAGAGTGGATGCAAGGGGGTGTGCCCGGTGCAAGAATGGCGCTGTTTCTTGGGAAAAGCAGGAGGACTGATGGGGGAAATTTTTTGTCACGCATCCAGGGAGAGGTTGACGGCTTTTCAGTTGCTGGCGGTTCTGCGAAGGGACCCTGCTGGATACAGCACTCATTCTTTTTCGCATTGGCGCAGCCACGGCGGCGGCACGCCTAGGTTGGTCCTGGGACAGAATACAGCAGATTGGGAGGTGGAGATCCAGGTGCTGCGAGAGATACGTGCACAAATAGGACAGAAGGGGAGGGGGTTTAGAGGGGGAAACTGCAGCATCAGGGGACGGAGCCTTACTTGAGCACTAACATATTCTCTCTTGTTCTAGGTTGCGTCGGCAGCCCGGGAACCAAGACGGTTACCTGGATCGTAGGACATTCTTTCATACATTGGGCAGCCAGATATGCAGATCGGCAGGTCTACGGTCGTAACCTGGGTTTGAAGAGCAGCCATCATGAGGTGCATTGGTGGGGAAAAGGAGGGATGCGTTGGGGGCATTACTGCCCTGGCTGACGAAGATGGCATCGCAAAGAGGATGTCCTGATATGTTGGTCCTGCATTTGGGCGAAAATGACTTGATACGTTTGTCGGGTTTGGCAATTTTACAACAGATGCAGAGAGATCTGGAAGTCATAAAAAATAACCTGGCAGGAATATGCCTAGTTTGGACGGAATTCGTGCCACGTAAAGTGTGGAATGGGGCAGTGAAACATGCTGCAGTGGAAAAAGCCTGCAGGAAGTTAAACAGGGCAATGAGAGTTTTTTGCAGCACAAGAGACATTAAAGTGATTGCTCATGTCGGGCTCAAGCAGGAGGAGCCTTTGTTATTTAGGGATGATGGGGTGCACCTTTCGCAGATGGGTAACGCCTATTATATGATGGAGATGCGAGACGTGATCAGCAAGTTGTGGAATGAATTTATTTGGTGTCGCAGGGAGGATAAGGAGTGATGGCGAAAGGTGCACTGTGAACAGGGGGTGGGGCAGGTAACCGCCCTACGGAGGTTCCCTGGTTGGCTGTACTTTGGAGGGGTGGGGAGTCACTGACGGGCTCATCCACCCCTCGGGGGAGGGGGAACAGGTGAATGATGGGGGTGCAGGATGCAGGAGTGTGACGGCATGAGATCCAAGAGAGGATGTTGAGAGATAACTGGAGATGTGAGTGAAGAGATGGAGGAGGTTGCAGAGTGAAGCGGAACGAGAGCAATAGGTGTGAGGGGATAGATGGATGGAATGAACAAGATGTTTAATGTTGGGGATTGTTATAGTTAAATTGATGTTTGGTTTAAACTATTGTGTTAACAACCTTGTCCTAATAAATGGCCTCTTACGCTCAAAGTAACAGCGCGGAGTGTAATTATTGCGCGATGCGGCCCCCGGGGGAAGTAGGGTCGCAGACCAGTCTTCCCCCGGGGTGTTCGCGCAAAGGCGGAAGGACAAGCGGTTGGGGGGTCAAGGGGCTGGCCAAGGGGTGGGGTTAGGGTGGGAATATAAGGGTGCAGGGGAGGAGGGTTCTTCCTCTTCCTGCACCTGGCACCATCGGGGAGGGAGGAAAAAGTTTGACCGCCCACCAACCCTACAAGCTTGGGGGTGAAGGTGATGGTTGGTTGTAGCGTGCCAGTTTAGGGTAGGTTGTGGGGTTGGCTGTACTTTGGAGGGGTGGGGAGTCACTGACGGGCTCATCCACCCCTCAGGAGAGGGGGAACAGGTGAATGATGGGGGTGCGGGATGCAGGAGAGCAACTGCACGAGATCCAAGAGAGGATGTTGAAAGATAACTGGAGATGTGAGTGAAGAGATGGAGGAGGTTGCAGAGTGAAGCGGAACGAGAGCAATAGGTGTGAGGGGATAGATGGATGGAATGAACAAGACGTTTAATGTTGTGGATTGTTCTAGTTAAATTGATGTTTGGTTTAAACTATTGTGTTAACAACCTTGTCCTAGTAAATGGCCTTTTACTCTCAAAGTAACAGCGTGGAGTGTAATTATTGCGCGAAGAACACTCTGTCAGTCAGTACTGCTATAGTGAAAGCCATTTATGGTGAATGCGCCAGCTGTGTCAACAAGCACTAAAGGGGGCATGCATACAACCTTCCATACTCCTCCGTTCAAAACAAAGTGTGGGAGGGGGCTCCTGCCAAGAAAAACGCAAAGGAGAGGCATGGAAACTGCACAGCAAATGGCACTCGGCGATGTAAACACCAAGATGTCGAGAGCAGTTTGCTCGCCTCTCTTCCTCGCTGCTGATGGCAGGCTTACTAAAACAGAGCCATGATTCACCTGCAATGAACGAGACACAGCAAGGGAAGCCGTCACCTCCTCCTGACAGGAGACTGCTTTGGAGATCAGAAAAAACAAGCATTACGACATACATCCGAACATCAGCGCATGCAATGTATTAGGTTTAGAGACTAAACATGTACAGCAGCACGGAAGACACAGGTACAGCGCACATCTGTGATTCTATTCCAGATTATGCTGTAATTAAGCACCAAATGTAGGTTACAAGAACACCTGCACACCTACAACATTGATTACGGTAAAAGGGAATCAGCAAGATTGGGACCTCCGTTGGTGATTTACCCCGTCCTGCTGCCCGATCAAGGTAATCAGTGTCCCCATTCCCCAAGGTATATGAAAAAGCGGGGGCACACACATACTCTGCATAATTCAGTGGGGGGGGGGACCTCGCTGGGTCTCCCACACCTGGGTTTAACAAGGCAGTAGCCAGCAATCGTGCAATGCAGATGTAAGCAACGCTCCCACTGCCCCTAAGGTCCAGAGTCAGCGGAATGATCAGAGGCAGGTTTCATAAAGAATGAGACCGGCGTTGCAGCAAGTCCAAAGCCCTCCGGGGCCACCTGCGAACGTGTGGGACGGCTTCAGGCAAGCAGGCTGCCTTACCAAACAAGCTGCACAGAAGACACGAGCAGCCTAAAAAAAAAAAAAAGTGTGCCAAAAAAAAAAAAAAAACACTAGGGGGACACGTAGCAGGGGCGGTTGCCATGGGAGGACATGACACACCAAAAGAAGCGTCAAATGTAAACATTCACAACAACAGCAAAGGAATTCTGAAAGCCAGAGGAAACAACCAGTGAGAAGCACTGGGTATGTTCAAAGCCCGTAGAGTGAATACCGCGAGTCTCAAAGACAACGCATGCCTAAGCTTGACCTAAAAACCAATCAACATAGAAGAGGGGAATACAAATTATACAGGACTTTGCTGGTATGTACCATAATTAATGTCATCATATCAAAAAATTGTTTTCCCCAGCACACGCAGTCAACATGTATTACATAAATAACAGATATCAACAATTCTTGTCTTTCTTTGTATTTGTTAGGTTTATTCTCATATGTTCTTGTTTAGTTCTTTTTTTTTTTTTAGCCAACGCGTGTTTTGTCGCCCATGGCAGGTGGCCGCAACTTCCTCAGGGCTAAAAGATACAAGCATATGTATTTGCTACTAGAACATGATCGGTTTTTTTCTAACAATTTGAAGTATAGGTGACATGTGTCTATATCAATAATCCTATTCATTCAGGTGACTTTTTGTGTGTGGCAACCCATGCACATTGGTTATGTCACACAGTAGTGGATATACAAAGCAAAGAAAGTTATATTCCCCAGAAAGAATTTGCATCCCAATTATTGCACACATTCTTGTTATTTGGTTGATCTTATCTTCGATTGTTTTTTATCTATGTCATATTTATCAAACAGCCGGCTTAGTTTAGACATTTGTATTAACATCTTTGAATTCATTCCTATTCGTTTCATACATTAGTTTATCATATATCTTTTTATTTTTGTATTTTACATTTGTCTTGGAAACATGCTCCTTCGATGAGATCAATTGCGTGCCTATGTGTTTTGTCTAAGTAATATCAATCAACCTTTCGTGCAACCTAATATTTGTTGACTTGTGACTCTCCTAAAATTATATAGTATACCTGTTTCGTCGGTATGGTTAGTGTGATCTGAAATATATTAAGTACAGATAAAGTTTTTGGCAGTCAACGGGCCATAATTTGTTATGTAAATCCTACTAGCATACTATATTGTTCGATCTGTGCGGGCCATGCTCCTACCTTTTAACCGGTTGTAATTCCATCCCGGTTTCCCCAAATAGTTCCTTGTCTTCGTTAGTTTTTCTCTTTCAATCGTGTCAGTATTATCCCTTATTATTTGTTGTCATCCGTTTTACCGTCTTCTGAAAATTTTTATTAAGATTGAATTTGTCAGGGCTAAGTCCTATATGTATGCCTATCTAACCTTTTAACCTCCCTAATCAACAAGGGAAGTTCAGAAGTCTTACCCGAGTGTTTGCTCGTGCAGCCTTCGTCATCCATGGCATGGCAATAAAAGGTGGACTAACCGTGTAACAACTATGTTTCCATGGTTGCCATTTTGAAATGGTGTTGAAATTAGTTTCTCTATTCCTTATCACCCGAAAACTATGTTTGGTAATGTCGACTATACATGTCTAACCTATGATATAACCCATAATTTTAAGGCCAAATATGCTAACGGAAAAAAAGGCCGTTTGTATCGTCTCCATAATGCTGACCATGTCTATTTATTTTTTCACAACTATAGTCGCCATCTTTGAATGGCCACCAGTAAGTGCTGTCAATGAAGCCCAGTACGCATTTCAATGGATGTTAATCCTCTCAGTTATTCTTCAAATGATTTGACACTATAATGTAGTGTCCCCTACAATATCAAAGCTAATTTCAGCATATTCTTTTTCCAATTATGTGTTTGCATGTTATAGGCGAATTAAAAATATGGTGCATGTTTACCAAGACATGTGCAAGTACCCAGCATCTGTATAAGTTCAGACAGTCGGTCTGTACAAATCCTCAAGTATTCATTACATTACATAGTTGAAGTGACATGTATCAAAATAGCAGCGGCAATGAACATCCTTCAGTCACATATTTTTTAACATCATTTTTTAAACATCACTCCTATTCACCCAGAAAATACTGAAGCTCATGATCTGAGTTAAGACCCATTTCAACACAGCTCAAGCGTAATATCCACATAGCTTCCTTTCTTCTTAGGGTGAGTTCCCGGTTTCCTCCATGAGGGTCTCTAGGTATGTGCTCCATACCGTAGAAGGTGAAAGATATGTGTGCCCCTTGTTTGTCACAATTTACATATCATATTTGTGCCACTTCCGCAAAATTTCCATGATTTAGATAGTAACATTGTTATTCCTTTTAATTGCCTAGCGATTCTTACATTGCATTTATTTGCCCCAAATATAGATTAAGATAGACATATCTTCAGTATTTTGGTATTTCTCACACATAACACCTTTTTATTCCTTTTAATTGTTTAGCGATTCCTATGAATATCACTTACCTGGAATTTTAATGACTTTAACAAAAATACTTTTTAGGTATACTCAATGGCGAACTATAATTTAAATGAATTTCTTCAGGGATCATATGGGGGACACCATTGCCCCATCTAATATTGGATCAGTTGTATATTCTTGCCAAACTTGGCTCAGGAACATGGAGATCGTTTAATCATAGTTTGTCTGATTTGACCAATAAACGTCGATATTGCCATTATCAATTTCTGAACCAGAAGGCTAATGAATATTAGAACATCACAATCCATATATGGGGGCAAGTGAATATAAAGTAGGAATCGCTAAACAATCATAAGGAATAAAAAAGTGTAATGTGTGAGAAATACCAAGATGCTAAAGATATGTTGTAGGAGGCTGGCTTAGTATATGGTGCACACTTATTAAGTGAAGCACCTTGCACTAATCCAGACAACCCTTATGGTGATTTTAGTGGTCTTAGATAACCATAGAAACTCTCTAAGTGGTAGCTGTGGAGAGCAGCCTTCAGGCTTATTCCAGGAGTGTTAAGCAGCTTGTTTTACCAGATCTAATCATCTAGTGTAGGATTTAATGAAAAAGAACGACAGTGTGTATATAAAAATAGTTATATTTATTATACAACACCCACTAACACATTGGTATATACATTGGTATATCTCTTACCCGGAGATATCAACACAAATACACACAATACTTCAATTGTAAACAGGTAAGCAAGCACAATACACAGTGGTCTCCAGGGGGAGATCAAACCATATACTACAAAAGTGGAATGCGAACTGCGACCGAAGTCGGGACTTGGACCAGGAGATTCAGGAGAGCTGGGGACCCAAGGAACCACCCAAGGTAAGTACCCAGGAGCCCCACGGAGGCTGTGTGCAGGGTCAGAACACAGCAGCGTACTCAATAGAAGTCAACGGGAAAGTCGCGGTTGCAGTTTTGAAGAAGGACCCTTACCAGTGGACCCTGAAGAAACACCGTAGAAGACAGAAGGTTGGAGAGTCACCCCACACGTGGATACCCCAGGAACCAGCATATCTACACCAGGGAAGCCGGGTGTATAGGTGCAAAGTGACGTCGGAAACTGCTGTAGACCACAATGGAGGACTTCAGTAAAGATGCCGCTGGCGAAGACTATGCAAGAGTATGGTGGAATCCAAGGGTGGATTCTTGAAGAGAAGAACCTACAAGCAGATGGGACAGAGTCTATGCCACTCGGAGATGACCAGGAGGCACGGAAGAGCAATGACCACCTATGACGGAAGATGAAGGAGTGATGATGATGACCTTGTCGCTGCAGCTGTGAGGACCAGGAGACGCTGTGGAAGACCAGGAGCCGTTCACGAGCTGTCCCATATTTGAAGTTGAGAACCAGAGGGTTGGTGTCTGGCAGGAGCACCAACAAGCCTTGGCAGCAGCAACAGACGTGGAAAACGACGAAGGAGCAATGTTGGGACCAGCAAGGTCCAAGGGACTCACCATGTGAAGGAGAGTCAGAGCAGGCCCTGAGCAAGCAGGGGGGCCCACTGAAGCAAAAGAAGACCCTCGGATGGACCCACAGGCCGAAGGCACAGGAGTCGCAAGAGGACCTCGAGCAGCTCACCAAAGATGAAGGCCCATGGGGCAGAAGATGCGGTGAGGACGAAATTCCTGGCAAGAAGAGATGCAGGAGACTGAGGCTTCTCGTAGCCCGAAGATCTCTGGAGTGCAGAGCCGACAAGCCTTTGCAACGGCAGCAGCAGCCTGTGCAGGTAACAGCAGTGGGGCCGGGTCGGGGGGGGAGGGGGGATTCGTCAGACGACCACGAGGGAAAATTAAATAAATAATTAATTTTCCCTTGTCTTCTGTCGAAATCCCCCCACCCGTCCCCACTGCCCCACAACTCTTACCTGCACGGGCTGCTGCTGGACAATGGCAAGTCGACGCGGTCGACAGGGATTGGTCCCAGCGGTCCCGAAGAGGGACACTGGCCTCAAAACTGCAGAGAGGGCAGGTCAGGCTTCGAGGGAGATGCAGAACCACCACCTGTGTTGCTGAGCCTTTCGAAGTCCGTGGTACGTCATGGGCAGCAGACCTGTCAGCTTTGCTGCGGTGCCTGCAGATGCAGGGGAATGACTCCTTCACTCCAAGGGAGATTACTTCGGATGTCCTTGATGCCCACAGGTCTGTTGAAGATCCTGGAAGAAGTACAGACACAAACGACGAAGAAAACGTGCAAAACAGCAAGACCAGGAGCAGCATGAGTCTTCCATGATGCTGTCTCGGTTCCAGGCGAAGTCCAAGTATCCAGACGGTCGAAGAGTGACGTGGTTTCGGTCTTGTCCCACAACAAATCTGAGGACCCACCCACAGGTAAGCCATTTTATACTCTAAGAAAGGGGTTAGGATGACTCAGGGGTCCCTCCCAGAGGAGGGGCTGGACAGAGGGGAGGCTACTCCCAAGTCTTTTGTCTAGTTTCACGCCAGCGCGGGGCCCTTGGCTCCCAGAACTGGTCCTAACTAGGGTATGCAAGGAGGGCACCAAACATGCCCTTCAAAGCAGCCTGGTGGCACTGGCAAGCGCCCCCACCCCAGCCCAATACACCAAGTCCGGTCTGGGAGGTGGTTACACCTCCCTGTGACAGGAAACCTATTGTTCTATCTTTCCCTGCTCGAGCTCATCTCAGCAACAGAAAGGCAGAATCGTGTCTGGGGTTGGCAGCAGCACTAGCTTGCTGGCAGACCCTGGAAGGATGTTACCGGGAGTACTAGGGGCTTCCCGGAGGAGCCCCCAAGTGCATGGAATCATACCTCCAACACTGGTAACGGTGTTGGGGTATGATTCCAACATGTTTGATACCAAACATTCCTAGGCTTGGCACAGCCAATATATAGTTAGCCATCGCGCAATGACTCTTGGCAACTGTATGTATGAAAATGGCTGTCCACACAAAGCCTGGAGCATCGACTCCGGGGTATGTAGGGGGTGTCCTGCTAATGCAGGGCACCCTCACACTTATAACCCAACACCCTGCCTTCAGGATTGAAGAGCCTGCCATAGGGGTGACTTATAGGTTTTAAGTGCAGTAACCTCAGCTATAAGGAAACTTATATCTATCGTAAGTGGCGCTAGCACCAGCTCACACAGGCTGCAATGGCAGGCCTGTAGTCACAGGTTGAGTGGTCTCTCATGGGCGACATAATACATGCTGCTGCAGCCCATGGGATACCCCTTGTGTACCTATGCCCTGGGTACCTTAGTACCATATACTAGGAACTTACATGGGTACACCAGTAGCCAATTGTGGAGGTGCCAAAGTACTTACCATGACAAATTTAAGAAGGAAGCACAGTGGCTGGGGTCCTGATTAGCAGGATCCCAGCCAGACTAGTCAAAAAAACATACTGACACCAGCAAAAAGTGGGGGTAAACATAAAAGCAGATCCTACTTTCCTACGTGTCTATCTTAATGTATATATGGGGGCAAATAAATGCAATGTAGCAATTGCTAGGCAGGTAAAAGGAATACAAATGTTACAATATAAATCGTGCAGGTCCCTTTTGGTGGGGTTTCCTTGCACACAATCCCACATGGGTTTAATGATTTTTGTGTCTTTTTTTTTTTTAACAACAGATTTTATTAGTTTTCCAGCGTACCAAGGGGGCAAAGCCCAGAGGACAAAGTACAATTGAAATGCAGTATGGCAGGCCCTCAGGTACAGTAAAACACCCACCCCAACTGTCTGTGGAACATCAGACCACAAGAACCCCCGGATCCCCCCCCCCCTCCCTGCGCACGCACCACCCACTTGTAAGCACCATAAACTGTATACACACAAGGAATATCTCACAGCGTCCCAGTAGCACCAAATTTTACACAGGCAGGTCATTTACCACCAGTCGTTCTATGGGGTCTCGAATGGCAGGCTGTAACACCAGGGAGAGGTCTATACCCCGGAACTTCGCCCATTTGGCCCAGATCTTCCCATGTTTCTGTGGGCATCCTCTAGCCTGAAACACGGCAACTTCCGCCGACATACATCTGTCTAGGGCCTTTTTCCAATTAGATACAGATGGCGGGGACGTATCTTTCCAATGTTGTGCTATGTCCCGCTTGGCCAGGATGAGACCCAGACAGAGTAAGTGTTGTTTGTACCTGTTCCCCCCAATGTCTTCCGTGCTGTGCAAAAGCGCCAGTCTAGGGTCAGACGGGATATCCCATGCCAGAACACGCCCCATGCAAGAGAGCACCCCAGACCAGAAGGGCTGTAGTGCTCCACAGCTCCACACCGTATGTAAAAACGACCCCTCATCTGTGCCACAGCGGAGACAGGCCGGAGACGGGATTGCCCCCATCTTCCAGAGGCGGAGACGAGTGTAATACACCCTGTGGAGGTATTTGAATTGAATGAGTCGATATCTAGTGGAGACGGCGGCACCTCGAGGACTGGCTATTGCCTCGGCCCAATCGTCAACTGTCAAGCTGGGTAGATCTGTCTCCCAAGCTGCCCGGGTGCGGTGAATGGTGGTCTTGGAGTGTGTCGTGAGAGTTTGATAAATTTGCCTAATTTTATGGGCCCCCAGGTCCCCCATTAGTAAGCGCCCCTCCAGCGGGTGGAACTCCGGTAGTGATTCCAGCTGTCGAATCAAGGAGGTCAATGCGTGTCTGAGCTGTAAAAAGCGGTGGAACTGTGATATGTGGAGAGCGAATTCTGCCTGTAATTTTTGAAAGGATTTGAGAGTGGTCCCCTGCATCACATCACCTAGGGTAGAAATGCCTATGTCATCCCATCTGCGAAACCCCGCCAGTGACGCGACTGGCCAGAGAAACGTACCCTGCCAAAGAGGAGTGGCACCAGTCAGCGTACCCCACCAGCCCATAGCCTTAACCGCCCGTCTCCATATCTGAATGACTACTCTGCAGGCAGGGGGAAGCGCCGTCAGGGGAGAGCTGCTGTACAAGAGTTGGAGCAGGGGAGTGCCATCCATAGTTGACCGTTCCACGGCGTAGGCCGGATCTGCATGGGAGCCGTACCACCATTCATTAACCACTAGGAGATGTGAGGCCCAATAGTACGCACGAACATCCGCCGCCGCGATGCCCCCGCAGTACGTGGACTGTATGCAGGTTGCGAGCGCCACACGAATCGCGCCTCCTTGCCATAGGAATCTGTTCAATAGAGCATTAACCTGGAGGAACCACGACGGGGGAATAGGGTACGGATAATTCTGGAGTCGGTAGAGTAGGCGGGGAAGGGATACCATTTTAAAAATTGCGGATCTGCCGTATAGGGAGAGGGGCAGTTGGGACCAAATCGTTGTCTCATCTCGGACGACGGGGAGCAGCGGGACTATGTTGCGCGACCAGGCATCCTCGGGGCAGCGAGTGACATAGACCCCGAGGTACTTAAGGTCTGTATCCGCGATGAGCAATTGTGATGCCCACGCCTGGCTTCGCTGGTCCCCGTGAATGGGGAATAGTGTGGATTTAGACGGATTAGCACAGAGACCGGAGGTCTCCCCAAATATACGGAGGATCTGGAGGACACGGGGCCCAGAGAACCAGGGGTCGGACATAAAAAACAGGACATCGTCGGCGTAAAGCGCGATCTTGTCCGAGTATTCCGGCTTCCAGTCTAGCCCTCTGACAACAGAGTCGAAGCGCACCCATGCGGCCAAAGGTTCGATCGCTAAGGCGAATAAAAGTGGGGACAGGGGACACCCCTGACGAGTGCCCCTACGTATCGGAAAGGGGGCAGAGCAGCACCCGGCCGTACGAACTGAGGCCGTGAGGTCCGTGTATAAAAGCTTCACATATGCTAAGAACCGGGGCCCCAGATTGAGGGCAGCTAGGAGTTTAAAAAGGTACGTCCAGCTCAGGGAATCAAATGCCTTATCGATATCTGCCAATAGGAGCGCCGCAGGGCGGCCCAGGCGCGGGGCCTCGGCAATGGCATTGTGGACCCGCCTGATGTTGTGTCTAGTGGAACGCTGCGGCATAAAGCCAGACTGATCCGGGTGCACCAGATCTTGAATGCAGGTGCGGAGGCGATCGGCCAAGACCTACCCAGCAATTTATGCTCAATGTTTAATAGGGAGATAGGGCGGTATGAGCCCGGATCGTCCGGAGGACGACCGGGTTTGAGAAAGACCACGATCTCGGCGTGTCGCCAATCGGGTGGTAGGATGTGTTGCTCCAGGGCTTCGTGTAGTGCTCCTAATAAATGAGGACCCAGAATGGTAATATGGCGACTTAGAAACTCACTTGGAAACCCATTTGGGCCCGGGGTGCGGCCCGGGTACATATTGGATAGAGCCGCCTGTAACTCATCTAGAGTGATGGGCTTGTCTAGTGCATCGCGTACGTCGTCAGATAGACGACGGGGTGGTATGTCAGTTAAGAAGGCATCAATCAGGGGTGCCGCTATCACTTCACGCTCCTCATATAGAGCCGTGTAATACCGGGCGAATGCCTGGACCACCGCCTCTGGAGAGGAACAGAGATCTCCCTCAGGGGACTTCAAGAATGGGACTGGGGCCGGGGACAGCCGAGCCTGACATAGTCTATGGAGCATCTGACTAGACTTATCGCCCCACTGATAGATTCTGTATTGAGTCGCCAGCCAAGCCTCTTTGGCGGCATCCGTGTGCAGCTGATGAAGTTGTTGTTGGACATGAAGGAGATTCCGGCGGGTGCCAGGGTCGGATCCCTCTACCAGTTGAGCTTGCAGGCGAACCTGCCAGTCTTCCAATTCCTCCGCCTGTTCCAGGCGCCGGCGTTTTTCTCCGGAGCGAAAGCTAATGTCAGCCCCCCTAACCGTAGGTTTAAGGGCCTCCCAAAGGGAAACCAGAGATGATGTGGACCCCACATTAAAGCTGAGGTAGTCCTGTATGGCGCGTAGGAGCATTTCTTGATAGTCCACGCTGCGGAGAAACCACGGGGACATACGCCATCGACGGGGGGCCCGACGAGTCTGAAGGCACAGCTTGAGCTGGATCGGGGAATGGTCAGAGAGGCCTCGGGGCATAATGGAGGTGTGAGACACCCTGTGGATGTAGCTATGGGGGAGGAACAGATAGTCTAGCCGTGAGAGGGTGGGATGGACGGAGGAGGCGTAGGTGAACCCCGCCTCTGAGGGGTGGAAAGCCCGCCAAGAGTCTGCCCAGCCCAGTGTGTGCGCTAAGGTCTGTAATTTGGATTGAGGAGGGGGTGTATCGAGCGGGAGTGCACGCCACCTGTCCCGAGGGGCCATAATGTCATTCCAGTCACCACCCAGGATCATCAAGCCCCCTGGAAGGTCTCCCCAGAGTTGTGTTAGTTTGTCTACAAATGTCTGACCTAGTGGAGGAGGAGCATAAATACTCCCTATTGTGATCTGTTCCCCCGCTAAGATGCCGGAGATAATCGTGTAGCGTCCCCCTGGATCTAACCAATGGCACGTTACCTGGAATGGCACTCGGCGGTGAATAAGTATCGCCGTGCCGCGGGCGCCCCTTGTGAAACCAGAGTGGTACACCGTGGCAAACCCAAATCTGGATAGGCAGGGGGCTTTAGTGCCAAGTAGGTGGGTTTCCTGCAATAGCAGGATATCAGCCGAGTACCGCTTTGCCAGTTGGAGTACCGCCCCTCATTTGACCTTGTTTAGGAGTCCCCGTACATTCCATGCCAGAATATTGAGTTCCCCGGCTGGAGTGTTACGTGAGTCGTGTGCCATGTCTTAGTGTCCTGGTGTGTATCGACCGGCAGTGTGGTGGTGCCGTAGTAGATGGTCGTGTGTCTGGTGCGCAGAACAAACAATAACAATAACCACAAAAAAACTGAAACCCCACATTCCCTCCCCCACTACCCCCACCCCAATACTTCCCAGAACGTGAAGTATCTGTCGCGGTGAAATCTGACCTAAGCCCCCAACAGGATGACTCAAGCGGTTCCCCAAATGGATCCCCCCCCGCCCAACATTACCCAACATTTCTTACACGTCCAGGGCGGACTGTGGCATATACCCTTCAGAGCGGGTGGAATTGGCCCAAACACCTTGAAATTCAACGTTGCCCATCATGAGACCCCGCTGCAGGACCCTGATCACAAGGAATGGAGAAAGAACAGATGTCCCACAATCAGAGCAGGGTCAGTCGGCAGTTTCCGAGTGGCCCTTGGCTCGCCAGTTGGAACGGGACCGGTGGCGTCTTGCTGTTGCGTGATTGTGTTGCCGGCCGCTCCGATGAGAGCTATGTGAGGAGTCCGAATCCAGCGGCGGCGGCGAATGAGGCTTAAGAATATGTCTCTCGTCCGTCCAGGCAAAGATCTCCTCCGGTGTGTTGAAGAAAAGAGTCTTGGCGTTGTAGATTACCTTCATGCGAGCGGGAAACAGCAGCGCATACGAAATGTTCAGGTTGCGAAGCCGTCGCTTGGCCTCAACGAAGGACTGTCGCTGCTGCTGCACCAGCCGGGTGTAGTCTGGAAAGACCATGATAGGATGAGAGTCAAAGACCATTTTGTCCTTGTGGAGCCGTGCGTACCGGAGGATCGCATCCCGGTCGGCGTAATTGAGAAGCCGGGCGATCACCGGCCTCGGACGTTTTCCAGGAGGAGGCTTCTTCGTCAGAGCTCGATGGGCCCGTTCGACCACAAAGCAGGAGGACCTGACCTCGGGCGGCAGGAGGGTCATGAGCCAGTCCGAGAGGAAAGTGTCCATGGAGGTACCCTCGCATCCCTCTGGGAAGCCCACCAGGCGAATGTTGTTGCGCCGGGTTCTACCTTCCGCGTCTTCGACTCTAGATGGAGCTCCCGTGAGACTATTGTAAGTCTGTCTACCTGCTTCTGAAGGGCGGATACTGTGTCTTCCACCGTGGAGACCCGGGTCTCCGCCTCCGTGATCCGGTCCACCGCCTTTCGTTGTTCTTGACGGAGGAATGACACCTCTGAGCCAACGGCCCCGATCTGGGCCTCCAGAGCCGTTTGCGACTGGTTGATGGCCGCTAGGAGTGTTGCGGTGTCTGAAGACACGGTCTCGGCACTGTCTTTTCCGGTAGCTGTGGTGGTATAGTGGTCCATGGTGTTTTGTTTGGGGGCCCCCGCGCCGGGTTTGTCTTTGCCCATCGCCGCGCGGGGATGTAGGCCGGGGGAATTCTCTCAAGCCCGCTGCGGCAGAGGAAGCGTGCGGGAGGGTGGGCCCTACCGGAGCGCAGCCGACGGCGGCAGGTAAGAGCGGACTTCGCAGCGTCGGGAGGATGTCACCAGAGCTCCCAGTAGTCACAGCGCTGTAGTTGGTCTAGGCCCCAGCCTCACACTCCGCCACACGCGGTAGACAGAAGGAAGGAGTTCCCCTGGGCGTCGAGTGGTCGCCGGGAGTCGTACGCTGCTTAGAGGCCACAGGGTCCCAGCATGGGGTTGACAGCAAGAGGCCCAACTCCGAGGGCCGGCACCCAAAGGACAGCGCACAGCATACGGCCCCCAGGGTCTCAGTCCGCCGGCACCGCCTCAGCCGCGCAGAGAGCACGAACGCTCCAGGGCCGTCTCCGCGGTCCGGGCCCTTGGCGCCCCGCCTCACAGCCTCGGCCCCAGCCCAGAAGGATCCGCTGTGCGGCTTAATAGATCGCCCCAATCAGCTTGTACGAATGGCGCTGAGCGCCGCGGGCCCCACCGAGTTCCAGGCCCCGTCAGGGTCTTGTAGGCCTCAGGGTTTCCTGATCACCAGCAACGCTCAGGAGGTGGGAGAGGGGCCGCCGCAGCCACGCCAGAGGCCCGTCTCGGGCAAGCCGCCGGATCTGTACCGGAACAGGCCTCCTCTGCTCCTCAGGGTTTCACACTGCACTGACCTGGGGCTCCGCTGGGCGAGGACAGCCGCTGGGCGAGAGTCACATCAGAGGCCGCCTGGGGATCGCGGCCCAGCCCCACCTCCGCCGCGCGCCGTCTCGCAGCCTCCGGGGAGGCCGTCTCCGCGTCGGTGCCGGACTCGGATCGTCGGAGTACTCCACCGGCTTCAGAGTTCGCCCAGAGGGTCTCGGCACGTTCCGCAGCAGATTCCCCGCAGCGGTGGCATCAGGGACCAGGATTCCGGCAGGATAATGGCTCTGATCAGGTACGAGCCGGCGGAGCTCTACAGAGCCGCGTCTGCCATGCTTGGCTCCAAGCCACGCCCCCGATTTTTGTGTCTTTTGATCATGGATTAAATGTATGGTGATTATTTTGTGGTGTGTTATTGTTTAAAATGGTTTGTCATTGTGTAACTCGTTTATTCTTTAAGTATTATGTTGTCTTGTGCATGAATTTTTGTTTGCGTAATTGTTTCTTATATAGGTTTGCTGTACATTATTTACAGCCCCGATGAAGTTCATATGTTTGTTTGAACGAATCGCGTTGGCTGAATGTTCGTTTAATGGATTTTTTACATGTCATATGAAAATGAAATAAAGGAAGAATACTTTTTACACAAAACCGAAGATTTGTGGACTGTTATATTTCTGGGTGTACAATTACATACTTATGGGTCTCTGTTTTTATTTTATTTATCACAATGTGTAAATATGATCATAACAACTGTGTCTATAAGTGTTGTACTTATGAAATATTGGGGGAAATATAAACTAATAAAAATAAAAAAATGAAAAAAACAATTTCCCCAAATAAATTAAAAGAAAGTAAAATACACAAATAAACTAGCTTTATGTACAACAACACTTGAAAGTCTATGTTTCTAACTATATATCCATACATGCACATATGGGACTTTATATAATACATCTTTATATGCCTTTATTATTTTCCATGTATACCTTTCTATGTAGTTATGTATCCATATATTACTTTTCTCCTACTGTAGAAAAAGAAAAACGCAAAATAAACTTCAACTCTCTCCAATGCACTACTCTATGCACGGCTCTGTCTCATCCTATACCTCTCTCAATATATCCTCCACTCTGACTCATCCCAAACCTCATTGTGCTAATATGATCTCTATAAAAACCTTTTTTTAGATTCTTCCCCTCTTGTCCTTCTTTGACTCATCCCAAACCTCATTTTACCACTATGGTCTTCCAAATAACCCTTTCTAGACTCTCCCCTCCTGTATTCCTCCTTTAATTCATCCCAAACCTCATTTAACTACTATGATCTCCCTAATAACCTTTTCTAAACTCTGCCCTTTTCTACCCCTGCTTTGACTCATCCCAAAACTCATCTTACTACTATGAACTCCCAAATAAAACGTTCTAGACTTTCCCCCCGCTCCATACCTGTTTATCCTATTCAATCCAACTAAAAGAATCACAAGTCCACCGCTCAAATTAACAATTTATATTTCCATATACTAATCCATATGGACGAAATGTTCCTGAAATGATGGTGGTTTTAGACAGGGGTAATGGCATTCAAAGTGAAGCTTCCTCGGGCAACGAAGATAGCCGCTACTCAAGAGGGTTCTGTGAACCTAGCCTGGGGATCCATCTCAATCTGGGTCTGAAATGTCCTCCCAACAGTTTATATACCCAGCACTGTGACCTGATCCACTGGCCAATTAGTGACTCCGCTAACATATTCAGTCTCTGGAGCAATCCCCCCTATGCCTCACCCCAATGTGGCTCCCTCCAAAGAATCTAACATGTGAGGGAGGAGGGACAGGCATGGGGCATCATCAAGGAAGCTGGCAAGTGGGTCTCAGCCGCAAGAAGAGAAGGAAGGCAGTAGGCCCCAGAATGCAGAGGTGGTTTACTGCTAGTCCTGCTGCCAACCCCTGCTCCACCATGAAAAGGACTGGAAGCAGGCTGTGCCCCAAAATCAGCGCAGCACCTCGTCATCCAGTTGCTGTAGCGCACGTTAAGTGCACCAGTCATCAGGAAAATAAAAGACTCAGGACTGCACAGTAATAAAGCATAGGCTCTTCAAATGGAGTGACTTCTATAAAGACCCCATTATAAGACACCACCTGCAAGTGTTGAACAGACTATATATATTCCTGGGAAAAATCAGATCTTTTGATAACATTAGATGTGGCCTCGTTGTATACGAGCATTGCGCATAACGATGGCCTCAGGGCTCTAAGACACTTCCTTGGCACCAGACCAATCAATCTGTATCAACACTCTGAGATGCTGCTAACAATGGCAGAATTATGCCTTGAAAACAACTGTTTTCTGTTTGGGAGGGATACCTACAGGCAGTTAAGGGGCATGGCCATGGGCACCTGTTTCGCCCACAGCGATGCGAATTTTCACATGGGCTGGTGGGAGGAGCAGGTGCTTAAGGCCGAATTTGAAACAGAGTGGAAAGAAAATATTATGGTCTGGTGTCGTTTTATAGACTATTTGTTCATTATCTGGAGGGGGTCCTTAGAGAGGGCCAATGCCTTTGTCTCTGCTTTGAATACTAATTTGCTAAACTTGAGCTTCACAAGTACCATCAGTGAAACTCAGGTGCATTTCTTAGACCTGGAAGTTTTCATAAAGGAAGGCACGATGCACACACGCACTTTCAGGAAACCCACTGCAGGGAATTCCAACTTACATTTAAGCAGTTTCCATCCACAGAAACTAAAATACAGTTTACCTTATGCAGAACATCTTCGCATGAAAAGGAACTGCAGCGAGCTGTCCTCTCAAAAAGAAGCACAGACTGAATTGACACAAACATTTAGAGAGAGGAGGTACAGCCAGCAGGTATTAAATCAAGCTTTGAATAAAGTGGATGGACTCCCTAGAGAATCAATCCTCTTTAGGGACTGTACAGAAAATAAACAGGTTGGATCCAAGAAGGAAGAAATTAGAATGATAACTGGATACAATGCCTACCATGCAAGAGTGAGAGACTGCATGAATAGACATTGGCATCTAGTTAAAGAAGACTCCATACTCAACCGTCTAGTCCCTCGCAGGCTCCAAATATCCTAAAGAAGGGCGAAATCTATGAGGCAACAGCTGGTAGTAAACAGCCCGGAGGTGATTGAGACAGAGGGGTGGTTGAAAGCTAATCCAGTTTTTAATAAGTGCCAGAAATGCAAGGCGTGTCAACACGGAGTAAACAAAAATGAAATCCAATCACCCTTGCTGAATAAACCTTGGAAAATTCCTTGCTTTTTCAATTGTAGGAGTGAGCATGTGGTATACATTCTTCAGTGCACTTGCCCTAAGGTATTAGTGAGTAGCACAATCCACATGGTACACGTTAGAATCCTCCAACACCTAAGGGCAGTAAAGAACAAAGATAAAACTTATCCTTTGTCCAGACACATCAATGAGGTTCATGGAGGTAATTTGAATAAGCTTTCTTACTATGTGATAGATTCAGTCCCCAAGAATAGACGAGGGGAAACCGTGAGACAAATGGGTTAATGCCGATTGCCTGGACAATCGGTGCGACTGGGCATGGACCGAAGTAATAGATTTTGGATTGCACTGGCACTTTAGATACTGTAAGCGCTGGCAATGTATGTTATCATCCAAAAGGCAGAAGAAGAGATGTTTTCCCCTTGTTGCAGATTCAAGAATACTAGCCGCAAGGGTATATGAGTTATAATCTGTGTGCCATGTTTGCAGGAGAATAGGAATAAGGCACTTGCACTTTCGTATTCAAGTAATATTGCATAATTGCACTTGCACTTTGAGCCCAAAGTTTACATGAGAATATGAAAAAGACACTTGCACTTTCATATCTGAGCTATATGGTATAATTGCACTTGCCCTTTGAGCCCTAAGTTAAAATGAGAATGTGGAAAAGGCACTTGCACTTTGATATTTAAGCAATATTGCACAATTGCACTTTGAGCCCAGAGTTCTTATACCAGTATTTCATCATAATGGACTATGACCAGAGAAAACTAAGATGGGTCCATCTAACATTGCACACTTGCATCTGCACTTTAGCGTTAAAACACCTGCCATTGGATCATGTAAACATATCGCCAAGGGTGAATGTCAAGTACCAGTGCACTTGCACTTTATGTCTCCCATTACGGACTTTGCTTTTTGCACTTTATTAAAGGGTTGGTGGCAGATTTTAATTTGAATAGGCCAGTGGCGTAAGCATCCAGTTCTCTCTTCAGGTAAAACTCCTGGTCTCCTGCACCATTGCATAGATTGAGCATTCATGTTGGGAAACATGGTACATTTGTGCAATTGGGCAGAAAGAAAACAATTGAGGCACAATGCCAAAGATAGGGGATTGAGTGTTAATTAAGGGCACAGCTTAGTTGCATTTAAGTAAACCACGATTGGTGGATGATTAGACAAATATGGGTTCAATAATTGGGTAGCACTATATCGCTTTTCAGGTTCCATACACAAGCATGCGAATAAAAAATAAAAAAAACGAATCAGTAAAAAATGAAAATAGAAAACACAGCTTTAAAAAAAACTTGAACAAAGATACAAGCAAATGGAAAAGATAAAGTGACAGCATGCAAAATGTATTAGGTTTTAACTCTAATATTTTCATGATTAATGTTCACGTGTTGGAAGGTGCAAAATACATGTTTTTAATTTTGTAACATTCATGATGTTTGAACAATGATGGTTATACAACAAATGTTGAATTTAAAAAATATGTCGTTCATGTTTATAGCATCATGTGACTGACCCTCCCAACAAAGGGAGAGTAGCAGTGGAGCTCAGTGTGTGAGCAAGGCAGAGGATCCTGTTGAAACGCGTTACAGCACATTAAATAAACAAACTTACTCAAAACTGAAGCTGCAGTGTCGGTATCTGGGTGTTGGAATCAGAAACGCTGGAGTTGGATGTATATATATGTATATATATGTATATATATATATATATATATATATATATATTCACTGAAAAAACCATAGGTTTTAGGGACAGTTATAGTTAGTTGGACATTGCACTCTTACAAAACCCGTGAAATTCCCCCGTTATAGTTAGTCCAGCTAACTATAACTCGCGCCCCCGCAATGCATTGCTGATGACGTCACATATTACATCACTCATGACATGGTCAGTGACATCACTGATGACATCACTGATGACATCTCAAATGACATCACTGATGACATCACTGATGACATCATCCAGTGACTGTGTGTTTCTGTAAAGTTTAAATATTTTTAATATATATAGGAAAATACGTATTGAAGAATGAGTGGGTGTGTATGTGTCTGTATTGTTGATTTAGTAGGTGCGTGACTGACTGTATAAGTGAGTGATTTAACGTATCTTACTGAATGCATGGGTTAGTGACAAAACTGGGTGAATGTCTGTATGGCTGCCTGAGTGTTTGTGTGGGTGGGGTGTGTGAGTCTCTGTAGATAGATGTGAGAGTGAGTCATTCACTGGGTGCATGATTACAAGAGTGCATCTGTGATGGACTGCTTGGGTGGGTGAGTGTGTATGGGTGTGTTAGTGAGTGAATGTATATCTCAGTGGTACATGTGCGAGTAACAACATATGTAAAAGGCAGTATATATGTGTGTTAGAGTATTTAAATAGCTATAATTGAGAGTGTGTGATTGTGAGAGCGGCTGTATGGATGCGTGTGTGCTTGTATCAGTGATTGTATAAGAGTAAGTATGTGTTTGTTTCTGTTTGAATAAGTGATGTGGTGTGTGTATAACTGTATAGGTGAGTAAATGGTAGTGTGTTTAATTATTTGCATGACTGACTAGGTGTGTGAGTACCTCTATGGATGAGTGGCGGTGCTTGAGTGTCTATATAGGAGTATGAGTGCATATGATAGTCCTGTACTGAGTGACCGTAAGTATGAGTGACTGTACGGGTGAGTGAGTGGATGTGTGCGTAGACCTAAGAATCAGTGAGTGGGTATGTAGTTATTGGTGTTGGAGTGTCTATGATTTTACGAATGACAGTCTGTAATTTAGAGTGGGTGTATGAAAGGTTATATTAGGGTGTGAGAAGATGCATGAAATTATCACATGGATGATGTCATCAGTGATGTCATCAGTGAGGTCATTTGAGATGTCATCAGTGATGTCATCAGTGATGTCACTGACCATGTCATGAGTGATGTAATATGTGACGTCATCAGCAGTGCATTGCGGGGCGCGAGTTATAGTTAGCTGGACTAACTATAGCGGGGGAATTTCACGGGTTTTGTACGAGTGCAATGTCCAACTAACTATAACTGTCCCTAAAACCTATGGTTTTTCAGTGAATTTCAAAGGTTTTTAAATGCTAATTTGTAACTATAACATGTCTGAAACCTACGGTTTTCAGTGAATTTCAAAGGTTTTGTAAATGACAATTTTTAAATGTATTAATTGTTATATAAAAATTTTTAATACTGATTTACTACATTTTTAGAAACAATTTTTTTTACATATTTTATTTTTTAAATTACATTGTAATTACATTATACATTACATTACAAAAATACTTTCTCAGAATGAATTACTTTAGTTTAAATACCTTGCACATAGGCAATAGACTTTTAAGTACAGTAGTTACAGTTGTTGCAATGGGCAACACATTTTCAAACACAATGCAACATTCAGCTCAATGTGAATTTCTAGTTAAATGCAATTAGTTACTTTATGGATTACTTTTCTAACCAAAGGACTGGATCCTAGATTCAGTCCTGGTACATCTCCTGTAAACAGTTGAGTAAAAGCGTTTTGGTTACAGTCGTGATTTTTAAGGAATATTATTGTATTTTAAAAGTTGACACTTAGAAACTTTTTCTCATAGAATCACCAATGTTATCCTATGGAAGGAAATTCACTTAGCAGGTAAAAACTGTTATCGCTACTTTTTCTTACTCAGTGTTGGATCCTGGATTAAGCACTGGTGCATCTCCTGTAAACAGTTGAAAGAATGCGTTTAAGTCATACAGGCGATTTTTAGGAATATTTGTAGTTTGTGAAAATCGACACTTTGAAACTTTTCTGCTGAAAACCAGACAATGGATTCCTATGGAAGAAAATATAAGTTACTGGTAAGTATGGTTAAAATTACTTTTCAGGGTCAGTGCTGGGCTAAAAGATGCAGCACTGGGTTCTCTCCTGATAACAGGTGAGTAAATTGGTATTCGTACTTTGGTTGATTTTAGAGGAATATTATAAAGTTCCAAAACTCCACACTTAGAAGAATTTCCAAGTGAAACCAGTCAATGTTAGCCTATGTAGGAAATTCAAGTTACTGGTAAGTACGGTTAAAATTACTTTTCAGGACCAGTACTGGGCTGAAAGATGCAGCACTGAGGTCTCTCCTGATAACAGGTGAGTAAATCGGAATTCGTATTTCGGCTGATTTTAGAGGAATATTTGTATGTATCAAAAATCAACACTTAGAAACTTTTTCAGCAAAAAGCAGGCAATGATATCCTATGGAAGGAAATTCAAGTTACTGGTAAGTACGGTTAAAATTACTTTTGAGGATCAGTACTGGGCTGAAAGATGCAGCACTGAGGTCTCTCCTGATAACAGGTGAGTAAATCGGAATTCGTACTTTGGTTGATTTTAGAGGAATATTATAAAGTTCCAAAACTCCACACTTAGAAGAATTTCCAAGTGAAACCAGTCAATGTTAGCCTATGGAAGGAAATTCAAGTTACTGGTAAAGTACGGTTAAAATTACTTTTCAGGATTAGTACTGGGCTGAAAGATGCAGCACTGAGGTCTCTCCTGATAACAGGTGAGTAAATCGGAATTCGTATTTCGGCTGATTTTAGAGGAATATTTGTATGTATCAAAAATCAACACTTAGAAACTTTTCAGCAAAAAGCAGGCAATGATATCCTATGGAAGGAAATTCAAGTTACTGGTAAGTACGGTTAAAATTACTTTTGAGGATCAGTACTGGGCTGAAAGATGCAGCACTGAGGTCTCTCCTGATAACAGGTGAGTAAATCGGAATTCGTACTTTGGTTGATTTTAGAGGAATATTATAAAGTTCCAAAACTCCACACTTAGAAGAATTTCCAAGTGAAACCAGTCAATGTTAGCCTATGTAAGGAAATTCAAGTTACTGGTAAGTACGGTTAAAATTACTTTTCAGGATCAGTACTGGGCTGAAAGATGCAGCACTGAGGTCTCTCCTGATAACAGGTGAGAAAATCGGAATTTGTATTTCGGCTGATTTTAGAGGAATATTTTAAAGTTCCAAAACTCCACACTTAGAAGAATTTCCAAGTGAAACCAGTCAATGTTAGCCTATGGAAGGAAATTCAAGTTACTGGTAAGTACGGTTAAAATTACTTTTCAGGACCAGTACTGGGCTGAAAGATGCAGCACTGAGGTCTCTCCTTATAACAGGTGAGTAAATCGGAATTCGTATTTCGGATGATTTTTGAAGAATATTTGCACAATGGTAAAGGGAGGGGCGGGGCCTGAGGTGACATCTGTGCAAACGCGCCCCGTGGCGCGTTTTAAGTTGGGGGATTAAGTCCCCTTGAATCCTGAGGGTCCCTAGGGGCCAACTAGCCCACCAGGAACCTCCAATATGCGCCAGGGGGCTGCGTTGCAGAGATGTGTAGAGAGGCCACACCCCTTTTACACCTCTCTGCAACGCAACTCTGTGGCGCTTTCTGGATGTACCTGTTGGGCTAGTTGGCCCCAAGACCCTCAGGATTGAAGGGATGTAATTCCCCATCTTAAAACGCGCCACGGGGCCTGTTTGCACACATGTCACCTGAAGCCCCGCCCTCCCTTCACCACTGTGCAAACGCGCCCGTGGCGCGTTTTAAGTTGGGGATTAAGTCCCCTTGAATCCTGAGGGTCCCGGAGTCCAACTAGCCCACCATATACCTCCAAAAGCGCCACAGAGCTGCGTTGCAGAGAGGTGTAAAAGGGCGTGGCCTCTGTACACCTCTCTGCAAGGCAGCCCCTGGCGCATACTGGAGGTTCCTGGTGGGCTAGTTGGCCCAGAGACCCCCAGTATTCAAGGGAGTCGTTCCCCCTCTGCAAACGCGCCAGGGCGCGTTTGCAGAAGTGGTGAAGGAAGGGGCGAGGCCTGCGGGCCCGATCGTTTTTTTTTTTGTCCCTGAAGGGGGCTGTGTAGCCCCCTTCCTTTTTTCTGTTTTTGGGCCCTGGGGACCCCATCCCCCAGGGCCTTACCCCTTTTTAAATTTCAAAATAACAAAAAAACGGGAAGGGGGCGCGTGGCCCCCTTCCCGAGCCTGTATTGGCCCGGGGACCCCATCTCCCGGGGCATGGCCTCTATTTTTATTTTTAATATTTTGAGGGGCTGCGTGGCCCCCTCCTCTGGCCATTTTAAGGCCCGGGGACCCCATCCCCGGGCCGGCCATACCCTTTTTTTTTTTTTATTTTCAAAACTTTGGGGAGGGGGCGCGTGGCCCCACTCCCGAGCCCTACTGCCCGGGGACCCCATCCCCCGGGGCTGGCCTCTCGTTGGGGACTGTGGGGGGTCCCCAAACCCCCACAGTCCCGCCGGCTCCCGTGTCCTACGGGAGCCGGCATTGCTACACATGGGGAGCAGCTAACATGCTGCTCCCCATGTGGAAAAGCAATCAGCTTTGGATATTGGAAGAGAGAGCAGGTTTCCTGCTCTCTCTTCCAATATCCAAAGCAAGTTTGCAATGACAGGACGGGGCCGCGAGGCTCCCGTCCTGTCATTACAAGCAGCAGTGTCCCGAGGGTAGGCACCCGGGACACTGCAGGAAGCCGACCCTGGGGGTGGCGGTCCCCAGGGCCACCACAGGCTCCAGGAGGGGGCCGCGCGGTCCCCTCCCATCGTGTGCACAGCCCGGGGAGGTGGTGGTCCCGGGGCTCTGAGGAGTCCGTAACGGACCCCCATATTTAAATGTTTAGTGCCCCGGGGAGGTGGCGGTTCCCGGGCGTGTGGGGGGCTGGAGCCCCCACACAGGATTTTCATTTAAAAAAGAAGCCCGGGGAGGTGGTGGTCCCCGGGGCTGCGGGAAGGCTCAGAGCCCTCCCGCACCATTATGCATAAAGCCCGGGGGTGGCGGTCCCCGGGGCTTAGGAGACGCTTAGAGGCCCCCACACATAAATTAACCCCCCAGCATGCCCCGGGACTTGGCCCATCCGGGGGCCAATTAGCTGTCGAGCGCGGGAGACCGCGCTCCGATTTCCTTCCCGGCAGGATTCGCGCACCCTGAGCGCATCCTGCCGATTTAAAAAAAAATGCTTTTTGCCCAGGGGGTCCTTGTGGGACCCCTGAGCAGGCCTAGGGGTTAGGGTGTTTCTACCCTGCCCCCTTTGTGCGTTTTGCGCACTTGTTTCTTTTTTTCTCGGCGGGATACGCGCACCCTAAGCGCATCCCGCCGATTTATAAAAAAATCTTTCTGCCCAGGGGGTCCTTGTGGGACCCCTGAGCAGACCTAGGAGGTCAGGGTGTTTCTACCCTGCCCCCTTTGCGCTTTGCGCACTTGTTTCTGTCCTCGGTTCTACCGAGGACAAAATAACTGCCAACACTTCTTGATTTGGAGTGTTGACAGCCAGTTAGCTATGCAGCTCGTGATCGGGAGGGTGCAGCGGATCCGACGCGCCCATAGATATATATGTGATTTTAATTGTGAATTTCTCAGGAACTACTGAGCAGTTTACACCATTTTAGCAAAAGGCACCAGTCTGAACCAAGGGCTACCTCTTTGCCAAATTTGGGGTAATTCCGTTCAGCAGTCCAGGCTGTAACTGCGACTAAAGGTTCCTATGGAAAAATGAATGGGAAAACGCGTTTTGGGACCCCCTTTTTCTCGGCCCCCGCTTGACGTATCACCCGAGACTTTCAGGGTAGGAGCGGACCGGAGCGCCCCAACAAGTTGGAAGCTTTCGCGAAGATTCGTCAACCGACGCCAACGTTATTGCAAATAGAATGTCGCGGATTTCCTATGGATAATAGGTTGTAACTATAACTATCTACTGGCGACCGCCAGTAGATAATATATATATATATATATATATATTTATATATATTATTAAACAAATGTCCTTCAGTTCAGGAACACAATCGGAGCACTCACAGGCTTTGATTTAAAAACATTTATTTCATCTAGCATGACGCGTTTCAGCCGCCAGGCCTTTATCAAATGCTATTTGGTGAACTCGTGCAGGCCACAAGCACGAAGGAGGCACCTGTCACGTAAGGAGTTCGGTAGTTTCTGTGGCATTTGTTGGAATATGGAATTTAAACTGCCAGAACCGCCCCGGTCAAATGAACAATGTACCTGCTGACTACGAGTTGGGACATGACTACATGAAAGAGCGTTGATTACTTAAACCAGCGCTTTCAGGTACAGGAAATCTGATGTGCATTGAGTGGCTGACGAAAAGGCTTGTTACATCAATAGCATCATGAAACATGATGCTCCCGGAATAAAATAAACAGTGGCATAATTACAGTGTAATCTGTGAGGCATGAACAGTTAACCCATTACGATAATGGAAGCTTACTTTAAAGGTTATCATGAAAACTAAAAACACCACTATCGGACTGAAATGTAATCTATTCACACTCAATGATGGCGGCGTGAAATAATGAATGGATTATGGTGAAAGTGCAGTCCTTTCTTGCTTGCCACTGTGGAGGGGGAGCGAAATGAGCTATTTAAACATCTGAATGCTATTGATCCGTTTCACCAAATAGCATTTGATAAAGGCATGGCGGCTAAAATGCGTCATGCTAGATGAAATAAATGTTTTTAAATCAAAGCCTGTGAGTGCTCCGATTGTGTTCCTGAACTGAAGGACATTTGTTTAACATTTTAACTCGTGCAGGCCACAAGCACGGAGGAGGCACCGTCACGTAAGGAGTTGGGTAGTTTCTGCGGCATTTGTTGGAATATATATATATATATATATATATTCACTGAAAAAACCATAGGTTTCAGGCACGTTATAGTTAGAAATTAGCATTTAAAAAACCTTAGAAATTCACTGAAAAAACCATAGGTTTCAGGGGCGTTATAGTTAGTTGGACATTTCACTCGTACAAAACCCGTAGAAATTCCCCGTTATAGTTAGTTCAGCTAACTATAACTCGTGCATCCACAATGCACTGCTGATGACGTCACATATTACATCACTCATGACATGGTCAGTGACATCACTCATGACATCACTGATGACATCTCAAATGACATCACTGATGACATCATCCTTGTGATAGAGTGGCAGACCTCCTCTCACCCTGATATAACCCTTGATACACACACTCAAAAATACAAACTAACATTTTCAAAACAATGGACATACCAATACCAGTTACAACACACCTATTCAGTAATTCCAAGATCTACACACACATCCACTCATTCACCAACAGTCCCTATACAGTCACTCATACATGTACTCACTCATCATATGTACTCATACACCTATACATCCTGTTACACACACGCCACTCATCCATAGAGTTACTCACACACATAGTCACACATGCAAACAAAGAATCAAACATCCATTTACTTGCATATACAGTTATACACACACTACCACACTTACTTCTACACAAACTTACACATACTTACTCTCTTAAACAATCACTTATAGAAACACCTACTTATTTGTACAGGAACTCTTCCAATCTCTCACTCTCACATATACTCACTTATATACACCAATACTCACATATACTAGTTTAAAACATATGTAGTTACTCATAAAGACACTATTGAGACAGTCATTCACTCACTAACACACCCATACACATACTCATCCACCTATACAGTCCTGCACACATGCTGTCTTCAACACATACAAACAGTGAGTCACTCATTCATGCATCTATGCACTAAGTAATACCCCCACCGAACCATACAGACACTCATACTGATACTCAAAAAACCAACTAATAACCCATATAGACACTCATGTAGCTACTCACCAACCCATGCAGCCACTTATACACAAAGTGAGAGACTGATACAGATATTTTCATATTTAAACATTACTCACTAACCCATGTATTCACTAAGATACACTTAGTCAGTTATACAATCAATTTTACAAAAAAAATCATCGATTTAGACACTGATATACCCATTTATTCTTCCATCGACCTTGAGATATACATATATAAAACATATTTAATTTTCAGAAAAACACACATTCACTGGATGATGTCATCAGTGATGTCATCAGTGATGTCATGAGTGATGTCACTGACCATGTCATGAGTGATGTAATATGTGGCGTCATCAGCAGTGCATTGCGGGCGCGCGAGTTATAGTTAGCTGAACTAACTATAACGGGGGAATTTCTATGGTTTTGTACGAGTGAAATGTCCAACTAACTATAACGCCCCTGAAACCTATGGTTTTTCAGTGAATTTCTAAGGTTTTTAAATGCTAATTTCTAACTATAACGTGCCTGAAACCTATGGTTTTTTCAGTGAATTTCTAAGGTTTTTTAAATGCTAATTTCTAACTATAACGTGCCTGAAACCTATGGTTTTTCAGTGAATATATGTATATATTTATTATACTATGTATACATGTGAAAATGTCTCGGTCCCCTGTTTGCCTCGGTGGCACGGAAAAAATGGGTGGAACTGACGTCAGCACGCCGACGAGGTCCTCTTATGGCTCCGATGACGTCATACGGTGTCGCGAGCGGAGCCGTGCTCGTTGACGTGGGAGAGCTAGGAAAGAATTTCCGTGGAATGCTGGTGCAGGGGATATTCACCTAAGTGTTCAGGCTAGTCCTTTGGGAGCAACTGTTTATGTTGCCACTCCAGAAACCGAAACCAGTGATCCGAGGGCAGAGGCCCTGCAGATGGCACACGAGGTGGGGTGCCCAGTCGTGTGCACCGGCGGGGCAGCGAAGTGACAAGCACCACAACCCACAAAAAAGGTAACGAGGGCACTGAATAACACAGGATCTTCTCTTTGTATCTGGCAGGAACAACAAAGTTAAAATGCCCTAGTACCAAAATGTAGAATTAGTGCTACAACGGTCTTCAAGAGGACCTGCGATGCCGCTTCTGCCTCTCGTACCCTGGAGGCGGCACATGGGTCACGCGGTGCGGTCATACTGCGGTGGGACGCACACTCGTTGACCTCTCATGGCACTGCTCCACACTTCAGGGAGGACGCTTTCCATTAGCTATGTTTTCTGATGACATGTCGCGCCGGCCCCGTCCAACAACAGAACTCCTTTAGATCCAAACAGACTCTTCCACTCTCTCACCGGAAGTGAAACCAGGCCACGCGGACACTTTCACAATACAACAGCCGGGAATGCACTTTTCGGTAAAAAAACCACATTCCTTCCTCCTAATTAATCAAATAAACATCTCACTGAAGAACAGGGGCCAGCTACGATCGGTAAACAGCCGTTACAACGACTTTTTACTTTGCGATACCATTACAACGCATGCATTACCACGCATGCGTTGTACATCACTAAAGTCATTACTACGCATTTTTTAGAACGCATGGTCATTTACCACGCATGCCTTTACAACTAATTTTGTTGTAAAGGTATGTATAGTAAATGACCATGCGTTCTAAACATGTGAGACGATCCATGTCGTTGTAAGGAAACAGAGGCTGTTCCGTTTCCTCACAGCGACGTGCACCGCCCCTCAGAGATGACGTGAAGCAGGAACCACGAGGAGAGAGGAACCATGAGGAGTGAGAGGTAAGGGGGATTGGGCATGGGGTGGGGGTTTCTTTTCTAGGGTTTAGGGTAGTGCAGTGGTGTTTGGGTGGTGTAGGGGGTCGTGCTGGGGGTAGTGTTGTTAGGGTTTAGGGTAGTGCAGTGGTGTTTGGGTAGTGTAGGGGGTCGTGCTGGGGGTAGTGTTTTAGGGTTTAGGGTAGTGCAGTAGTGTAGGAGGTCGTGCTGGGGTAGTGTTTTAGGGTTTAGGGTAGTGCAGTGGTGTTTGTGTAGTGTAGGGGGTCATGCTGGGGGTAGTGTTTTATGGTTTAGGGTAGTGCAGTGATGTTTGGGTAGTGTTTGGGGGTCATGCTGGGGGTAGATTTAGGGTTTAGGGTAGTGCAGTGGTGGTTGGGTAGTGTAGGGAGTCGTGCTGGGGGTAGTGTTTTAGGGTTTAGGGTAGTGCAGTGGTGTTTGTGTAGTGTAGGGGTTGTGCTGGGGGTAGTGTTTTAGGGTTTATGTTAGTGCAGTGGTGTTTGGGTAGTGTAGGGGGTAGTGCTGGGGTAGTGTTTTAGGGTTTAGGGCAGTGCAGTGGTGTTTGTGTAGTGAAGGGGGTCATGCTGTGGGTAGTGTTTTAGGGTTTAGGGTAGTGCAGTCGTGTTTGTGTAGTGTAGGGGGTCGTGTTTTAGGGTATAGGGTAGTGCAGTGGTGTTTGGGTAGTGTAGGGGGTCATGCTGGGGTTAGTGTTTTAGGGTTTAGGGTAGTGCAGTGGTGTTTGGGTAGTGTAGGGGGTCATGCTGGGGATAGTGTTTTAGGGTTTAGGGTAGTGCAGTGGTGTTTGTGTAGTGTGGGAGGTCATGCTGGGGGTATATTTAGGGTTTAGTGTAGTGCAGTGGTGTTTGGGTAGTGTAGGGAGTCGTGCTGGGGTAGTGTTTTAGGGTTTAGGGTAGTGCAGTGGTGTTTGGGTAGTGTAGAGAGTCGTGCTGGTGGTAGTGTTTTAGGGTTTAGGGTAGTGCAGTTATGTTTGGGTAGTGTAGGGTGTCGTGCTGGGGGTAGTGTTTTAGGGTTTAGGGTAGTGCAGTGGTGTTTGGGTAGTGGAGGGTAGTGTTTTAGGGTTTAGGGTAGTGCGCCCAACCAGCCACAATATCCGTGGACAAAGGGATCCTGACTCTTTGGAACGCTCCGTCAATTGAATAATTTGGGTCAAGGGCCCTACCACGTCCAAGACCTATCAATTCCTTTCTTGGGATCCCTCATATACTTGGAGAAAAAGGTACATAGTTTCTCATCAATTTCAGGCGTGTGTGCCACCTTCCCCTTCAGTGAGGGCCTGGGGCATTCTCCCCTCATCCTATTCTTGACCTCCCTTTCAAGGCGTTGATGGATTTTCCCCACCACATACTCTGCCACTTTGGCGTCAGGTGTCCACTCTGCCGACCTAGGATGGTAAATTTGGGTAGGCTCGAACATGTCCGAGTGGACCCCGTCCCCAACCGGGGACTGAGAGGAGTGGGACTCTGGACGCCAGGGACGCCCGAGTCCTTATCCTCATCGGAGGAGAAATCGTCCTCCGATACACCCTCTCCCTCTAAGGAAACCCGCCGTCGGGGTCTACAATAGTGGTGACAGTGTCGCAATTTTCTCCGGGCCCCTCCTCCTCCCGGCAGGGTGCATGTTTTAGCGTTCGCGCACTCTTGAGGAAGGTCTCCGTAAGTTTATCAAATCCTTCCAAGTGCCCCGGGTTATGTATGGCCCTTTTATTCCCCATCTGGGAGCTACTTGGACCCGCCACCACCAGATCTGGGTCACTGAACACCCCAGGGATGCTTTTAGCCAGCTTATCAACCTGATCCCTAAGAGGAGCCAGCACCCTAGAAATAGCCAGAGAGAGGCTTGGTCCACTGCTGGAGGGAGAAGTTGGGGGCCATTCCTCCTCCACTTCCTGGTAGGTGGAGTAAAAATGGTCTTCTGGAGAAGACATGATAGCAGAGGGTGTGAGCACAGAACAAATGCCTTTAAAATCCTTAAGACAGCCCCCTCGCCGGTGCTCCAACAGCTGGGCTTTCCCGAAGCTGTTATAAGAATAGACTGAGGCGCAATACCAATTACCACCACCAGGTGGCGCTGGTCACTAACGTGGCCGTGTGGGGGAATCACCGCGTAGCAATGTCAAAATTAGGCAAGGGTTGGTCGGGAATCAGCGGACACTAAAGGAGTGACCGGATTCCCAAACGCGCGTAAAGACCAGCGGGAGCGCTCGGCGGAGCTGCCTCGCTCGGACCAGACGCGCCTGACAGGATCTCACCGCGCGCAGAGCACACAGCGGGAGAAACTGCGAGGGAGAAGCAGCGCTCGGGCAAGAGCCTGCTGCGCAGGGAATATGAAACAATACCAAGGCAATAATGCTAATAACGTGCACAAGAAACCGCTATACAAACAGCAACAACGTCAGATTAAGCCAAGAATGTAAGGATTGCACTTAACTGACGAGCAGTGAAGAAAGAGGAGGCGGAAGGGACGTCACGATATTATATACGATGGACTGTGATATGATTGGACTATAGTTGCCTTGGAGACTACCCCCTAATGGTTCATGGGTTGTGTAGTCTTTTGTTTAATGATTGTTGTGTTACGTTTTCTTTGAACTGCTATGCAAATAAAGTGAGGAAAGATATGCATAATCCTCGCCTCCGTCCTGCCATAGAATTCATTAAACTTTATTTGATCTGATTTAGAAACATAGATCATAAAAGTGTACATAAAAACAGTAAATCCTCTTTCCTAATACAATACAGTGAGAATTAATTAAAACCAGTAGGTAAAAGCGGGTGTTACAAAGCCCGGTTCAGAGCAACTTCAGGTTAACAGAATCGTAAAGTTCAATGTTTCGCAAGATCAATCTCATGTACTTCGTGCAAAATACGCAATAAGGGGTCCAAGTAAGATGTAACGCTCCAATACCTGACCAGTTTGCACTATATAAAACTGCAGAAAAACTAAAAATAAAAGTGTTTTGCACACTTCTGTCATTGGGCTATATGTGGGCTACATCTGGGTGATATTTGTGCTACATTTGGGCTCTTTTTTCTCTGGTGGCCATCTTGGGAGACTTATTTGTTATGAAGTTTCCTAATTTCGTCATTTACTGCAGTCTCCTCAGTAGGAAATGCTTTCAGTTTTTACTTTGATTCCATCAAGAAGGCATTCAGATGTGTCACACATTTGCCATAAATTCAGAATGTTAGCACTCTAGTTGTTCATTAGATCACTGTAGTAAAGCTACTGCTCACCAGGGAGTTAACTGGAAGTCTACTGCTGGTATTGAAAGTGATTGTTTCAGTCTGCATGTCAGAATTTTCTAATGAAATAGAAGAGGATTTGAGATCTCACTTAAAACATGCCCTAAATTTTCTTTCTGCAGCACTAACCATAATTTCTATGGCAAAATGAACCCCCTCATTTTGTTCCATTTTAAATTAAATGTTTTAAGTGTTACCAGTTTATTCCAATCAAGATAGCTTCAGGTGTGCCATGCTTTTGTGCCGTACAGCTAGTAGATAGTTATAGTTAGGACCTATTTTCCATAGGAAATCCGCAACATTCTATTTCAAATAACTTTGGCGCCAGTTGACGAATCTTCGCAAACTTTTCAAAACTCGTGGGGCGCTCCGGTCCGCTCCTATCCTGAAAGTCTCGGGGTGATTCGTCAAATGGGGGCCGAGAAACAAGGGGGGTCCCAAAACATGTTTTCCCCATGCAATTTTCCACAGGAACCTTTCATCGCAGCTACAGCCCGAACTGCTGAACGGAATTACACCAAATTTGGCAAAAAGGTAGCCCTTGGTTCAGAGTCGTGCCTTTTGGTTAAATGGTGTAAATCCATTCAGTAGTTCCTGAGAAATTTGAAAAAGAAAACAAATATATATCTGGGCGGAGCCTAACCACACATGTCATCATGAGATCTGATTGGCTGTCAGCACTTCATCCTGGAATTGCTGGCAGCCATCTTGGGACCAATATAAATGATAGTACCCCATTGAAATGCATTGCAGTGAATCGAAGATTTTGAGGGTTACCAAAAGGAGAACTATAAAGGGTGATAACAGACTTTAGTTACATTAGAATTCATTTGTTGATGGTACCATACTAATTTCAGGAATTGTGGTGTGTTCTAAGGTGATTTTACCCTGTGAAAAACCTTCTGCTGGGATATCATGAATCATGTTTGAGAGAAAACTATTTTCACATGCTTGTCCCATACAGTTTTGGAAGGTGCTCCAGAAGCTAAAATGAGAGCATATTTTCTGTAAATTCACATTATCTTTCTCAGTCATGTGAGAATGAAGTCTGACATTCTCAGTAAAACATGTACATCCAACAAGGGCAGAGACTGTCAGTTGATTCCTTTGTGTTCTACTGCAGCTTCCCAGAGTGTTCTAAAGAACAACTAGAGTGCTAACAGCCTTACTTATGACAAAAGTATGGCACACCTGAAGCCATCTTGATTGGAATAAACTGGTAACACTTAAAACATTTAATTTAAAAGGAACAAAATGATGGGGTTCATTTTGTCATAGAAATTATGGTTAGTGCTGTAGAAAGAAAAATTAGGACATGTTTCAAGTGTGATCTCAAATATCTTCCTGTTATATTTCAACAGGAGCAGCCTGTCAGTTGATGCCTTTGTGTTCTACTGCGGCTTCCCAGAGTGTTCTAAAGAACAACTAGAGTGCTAACAGCCTTACTTATGACAAAAGTATGGCACACCTGAAGCCATCTTGATTGGAATAAACTGGTAACTCTTAAAATATTTAATTTAAAAGGAACAAAATGATGGGGTTCATTTTGTCATAGAAATTATGGTTAGTGCTGTAGAAAGAAAAATTAGGACATGTTTCAAGTGTGATCTCAAATATCTTCCTGTTATATTTCAACAGGAGCAGCCTGTCAGTTGATGCCTTTGTGTTCTACTGCGGCTTCCCAGAGTGTTCTAAAGAACAACAAGAGCGCTAACAGACTTACTTATGACAAAATTATGGCACACCTGAAGCCATCTTGATTGGAATAAACTGGTAACACTTAAAACATTTAATTCAAAAAGGAACAAAATGAGGGGGTTCATTTTGCCATAAAAATTATGGTTAGTGCTGCAGAAAGAAAATTTAGGGCATGTTTTAAGTGAGATCTCAAATCCTCTTCTATTTCATTAGAAAATTCTGACATGCAGACTGAAACAATCACTTTCAATACCAGCAGTAGACTTCCAGTTAACTCCCTGGTGAGCAGTAGCTTTACTACAGTGATCTAATGAACAACTAGAGTGCTAACATTCTGAATTTCTGGCAAATGTGTGACACATCTGAATGCCTTCTTGATGGAATCAAAGTAAAAAACTGAAAGCATTTCCTACTGAGGAGACTGCAGTAAATGACGAAATTAGGAAACTTCATAACAAATAAGTCTCCCAAGATGGCCACCAGAGAAAAAAGAGCCCAAATGTAGCACAAATATCACCCAGACGTAGCCCACATATAGCCCAATGACAGAAGTGTGCAAAACACTTTTTATTTTTAGTTTTTCTGCAGTTTTATATAGTGCAAACTGGTCAGGTATTGGAGCGTTACATCTTACTTGGACCCCTTATTGCGTATTTTGCACGAAGTACATGAGATTGATCTTGCGAAACATTGAACTTTACGATTCTGTTAACCTGAAGTTGCTCTGAACCGGGCTTTGTAACACCCGTTTTTACCTACTAGTTTTAATTAATTCTCACTGTATTGTATTAGGAAAGAGGATTTACTGTTTTTATGTACACTTTTATGATCTATGTTTCTAAATCAGATCAAATAAAGTTTAATGAATTCTATGGCAGGACGGAGGCGAGGATTATGCATATCTTTCCTCACTTTATTTGCATAGCAGTTCAAAGAAAACTTAACACAACAATCATTAAACAAAAGACTACACAACCCAAGAACCATTAGGGGGTAGTCTCCAAGGCAACTATAGTCCAATCATATCACAGTCCATCGTATATAATATCGTGACGTCCCTTCCGCTTCCTCTTTCTTCACTGCTCGTCAGTTAAGTGCAATCCTTACATTCTTGGCTTAATCTGACGTTGTTGCTGTTTGTATAGCGGTTTCTTGTGCACGTTATTAGCATTATTGCCTTGGTATTGTTTCATATTCCCTGCGCAGCAAGCTCTTGCCCGAGCGAGTTCTCCCCTCGCAGTTTCTCCCGCTGTGTGCTCTGCGCGCGGTGAGATCCTGTCAGGCGCGTCTGGTCCGAGCGAGGCAGCACCGTCGGCGCTCCCGCTGGTCTTTACGCGCGTTTGGGAATCCGGTCACTCCTTTAGTGTCCGCTTGATTCCCGACCAACCCTCGCCTAATTTTGACACCGCTACGCGGTGATTTCCCCACACGGCCACGTTAGTGACCAGCGCCACCTGGTGGTGGTAATTGGTATTGCGCCTCAGTCTATTCTTATAACAGCTTCGGGAAAGCCCAGCTGTTGGAGCACCGGCGAGGGGGCAGTCTTAAGGATTTTAAGGTCATTTGTTCTGTGCTCACACCCTCTGCTATCATGTCTTCTCCAGAAGACCATTTTTACTCCTCCTACCAGGAAGTGGAGGAGGAATGGCCCCCAACTTCTCCCTCCAGCAGTGGACCAAGCCCTCTCTCTGGCTATTTCTAGGGCGCTGGCTCCTCTTAGGGATCAGGTTGATAAGCTGGCGAAAAGCATCCCTGGGGTGTTCAGTGACCCAGATCTGGTGGTGGCGGGTCCAAGTAGCTCCCAGATGGGGAATAAAAGGGCCGTTAAGCATAACGCGGGGCACTTGGAAGGATTTGATAAACTTACGGAGACCTTCCTCAAGAGTGCGCGAACGCTAAAACATGCACCCTGCCGGGAGGAGGAGTGTCCCAGAGAAAATTGCGACACTGTCACCACTATTGTAGACCCCGACGGCGGGTTTCCCTTAGAGGGAGAGGGTGTATCGGAGGACGATTTCTCCTCCGATGAGGATAAGGACTCGGGCGTCCCTGGCGTCCAGAGTCCCACTCCTCTCAGTCCCCGGTTGGGGACGGGGTCCACTCGGACATGTTCGAGCCTACCCAAATTTACCATCCTAGGTCGGCAGAGTGGACACCTGATGCCAAAGTGGCAGAGTATGTGGTGGGGAAAATCCATCAACGCCTTGAAAGGGAGGTCAGGAATAGGATGAGGGAGAATGCCCCAGGCCCTCACTGAAGGGGAAGGTGGCACACACGCCTGAAATTGATGAGAAACTATGTACCTTTTTCTCCAAGTATATGAGGGATCCCAAGAAAGGAATTGATAGGTCTTGGACGTGGTAGGGCCCTTGACCCAAATTATTCAATTGACGGAGCGTTCCAAAGAGTCAGGATCCCCTTTGTCCACGGATATTGTGGCTGGTTGGGCGCACTACCCTAAACTCTAAAACACTACCCCCTCCACTACCCAAACACCACTGCACTACCCTAAAAACACTACCCCCAGCATGACCCCTACACTACCCAAACACCACTGCACTACCCTAAACCCTAAAACACTAACCCCAGCATGACCCCCTACACTACCCAAACACCACTGCACTACCCTATACCCTAAAACACGACCCCCACACTACACAAACACGACTGCACTACCCTAAACCCTAAAACACTACCCACAGCATGACCCCCTTCACTACACAAACACCACTGCACTGCCCTAAACCCTAAAACACTACCCCAGCACTACCCCTACACTACCCAAACACCACTGCACTAACATAAACCCTAAAACACTACCCCAGCACAACCCCTACACTACACAAACATCACTGCACTACCCTAAACCCTAAAACACTACCCCCAGCACGACTCCCTACACTACCCAAACACCACTGCACTACCCTAAGCCTAAAACACTACCCCCAGCATGACCCCTACACTACACAAACACCACTGCACTACCCTAAACCTAAAACACTACCCCAGCACGACCCCTACACTACCCATACACCACTGCACTACCCTAAACCCTAAAACACTACCCCCAGCACGACCCCCTACACTACTGCACTACCCTAAACCTAAAACACTACCCCCAGCACGACCCCTACACTACCCAAACACCACTGCACTACCCTAAACCTAAAACACTACCCCCAGCACGACCCCTACACCACCCAAACACCACTGCACTACCCTAAACCCTAGAAAAGAAACCCCCACCCCATGCCCAATCCCCCTTACCTCTCACTCCTCATGGTTCCTCTCTCCTCGTGGTTCCTGCTTCACGTCATCTCTGAGGGCGGTGCACGTCGTTGTGAGGAAACGGAACAGCCTCTGTTTCCTTACAACGACATGGATCAGTCTACATGTTTTTTAGAACGCATGGTCATTTACCATACATACCATTACAACAAAATTTGTTGTAAAGGCATGCGTGGTAAATGACCATGCGTTCTAAAAATGCGTAGTAATGACTTCGTGATGTACAACGCATGCGTGGTAATGCATGCGTTGTAATGGTATCGCAAAGTAAAAAGTCGTTGTAACGGCTGTTTACCGATCGAAGCTGGCCCCTGTTCTTCAGTGAGACGTTTATTTGATTAATTAGGAGGAAGGAATGTGGTTTTTACCGAAAAGTGCATTCCCGGCTGTTGTATTGTGAAAGTGTCCGCGTGGCCTGGTTTCACTTCCGGTGAGAGAGTGGAAGAGTCTGTTTGGATCTAAAGGAGTTCTGTTGTTGGACGGGGCCGGCGCGACATGTCATCAGAAAACATAGCTAATGGAAGCGTCCTCCCTGAAGTGTGTAGCAGTGACATGAGAGGTCAACGAGTGTGCATCCCACCGCAGTATGACCGTACTGCGTGACCCATGTGCCGCCTCCAGGGTACGGGAGGCAGAAGCGGCATCGCAGGTCCTCTTGAAGACCGTTGTAGCACTAATTCTACATTTTGGTACTAGGGCATTTTAACTTCGTTGTTCCTGCCAGATACAAAGAGAAGATCCTGTGTTATTCAGTGCCCTCGTTACCTTTTTTGTGGGTTGTGGTGCTTGTCACTTCGCTGCCCCGCCGGTGCACACGACTGGGCACCCCACCTCGTGTGCCATCTGCAGGGCCTCTGCCCTCGGATCACTGGTTTCGGTTTCTGGAGTGGCAACATAAACAGTTGCTCCCAAAGGACTAGCCTGAACACTTAGGTGAATATCCCTTGCACCAGCATTCCACGGAAATTCTTTCCTAGCTCTCCCACGTCAACGAGCACGGCTCCGCTCGCGACACCGTATGATGTCATCGGAGCCATAAGAGGACCTCGTCGGCGTGCTGACGTCAGTTCCACCCATTTTTCCGTGCCACCGAGGCAAACAGGGGACCGAGACATTTTCACATGTATACATAGTATAATAAATATATATATATTCACTGAAAAAACCATAGGTTTCAGGCACGTTATAGTTAGAAATTAGCATTTAAAAAACCTTAGAAATTCACTGAAAAAACCATAGGTTTCAGGGCGTTATAGTTAGTTGGACATTTCACTCGTGCAAAACCATAGAAATTCCCCGTTATAGTTAGTTCAGCTAACTATAACTCGTAGCGTCCCGCAATGCACTGCTGATGACTTCACATATTACATCACTCATGACATGGTCAGTGACATCACTCATGACATCACTGATGATATCTCAAATGACATCACGGATGACATCACTGATGACATCACTGATGACATCATCCAGTGAATGTGTGTTTTCTGAAAATTAAATATGTTTTATATATGTATATCTCAAGGTCGATGGAAGAATAAATGGGTATATAAGTGTCTAAATGGATGATTTTTTTGTAAAATTGATTGTATAACTGACTAAGTGTATCTTAGTGAATACATGGGTTAGTGAGTAATGTTTAAATATGAAAATATCTGTATCAGTCTCTCACTTTGTGTATAAGTGGCTGCATGGGTTGGTGAGTAGCTACAGGCGTGTCTATATGGGTTATTAGTTGGTTTTTTGAGTATCAGTATGAGTGTCTGAGTGTCTGTTTGGTTCGGTGGGGGGTATTACTTAGTGCATAGATGCATGAATGAGTGACTTACTGTTTGAATGTGTTGAAGACAGCATGTGTGCAGGACTGCATAGGTGGACGAGTATGTGTATGGGTGTGTTAGTGAGTGAATGACTGTCTCAATAGTGTCTTTATGAGTAACTACATATGTTTTAAACTAGTATATGTGAGTATTGGTGTATATAAGTGAGTATATGTGAGAGTGAGAGATTGGAAGAGTTCCTGTACAAATAAGTAGGTGTTTCTATAAGTGATTGTTTAAGAGAGTAAGTATGTGTAAGTTTCTGTAGAAGTAAGTGTGGTAGAGTGTGTATAACTGTATATGCAAGTAAATGGATGTTTGATACTTTGTTTGCATGTGTGACTATGTGTGTGAGTAACTCTATGGATGAGTGGCGGTGTGTAACAGGATGTATAGGTGTATGAGTACATACGATGAGTGAGTACATGTATGAGTGACTGTATAGGGACTGTTGGTGAATGAGTGGATGTGTGTGTAGATCTTGGAATTACTGAATAGGTGTGTTGTAACTGGTATTGGTATGTCCATTGTTTTGAAAATGTTCGTTTGTATTTTTGAGTGTGTGTATCAAAGCTTATATTAGGGTGAGAGGAGATCTGCCACTCTATCACAAGGATGATGTCATGAGTGATGTCATTAGTGATGTCATTTGAGATGTCATGAGTGATGTCACTGACCATGTCATGAGTGATGTAATATGTGACGTCATCAGCAGTGCATTGCGGGCGCGCGAGTTATAGTTAGCTGAACTAACTATAACAGGGGAACTTCTATGGTTTTGTACGAGTGAAATGGCCAACTAACTATAACGCCCCTGAAACCTATGGTTTTTTCAGTGAATTTCTAAGGTTTTTTAAATGCTAATTTCTAACTATAACGTGCCTGAAACCTATGGTTTTTTCAGTGAATATATATATATATATATATGCAGTGTACTACCATGGGTAAAGGAGATAAGAGGAATAGGTACATAAATGGATAGGCAAGAATAATTGAGATAATTAGGAATAATTTCTAGCAGAGCAAAACTCTACAGACATGGAAACAGATGTAAAGTTCTGCTTCTAGGGACTCGAAAAAGCTCCGAACGATAAATCGTAAAATTGACCATTTGCAAGGATCAGCTGAAGGAGAGGTTGGATAAACATGCTAGCTAGGTGCCTTTTCGGAGAAGAACTGCAAATCTCAGTGGCAGAAGATAATGCCATGGTGAAAGGCAAAATACTTCTGAAAAGGGAGAGGGTATTGGAAGTCATCCATACAAAGAATGAGGACTTAAAGGCAAGTTCACGCTGTAATTACAGCTTTTTTATTGTCATACCAGAATTCACAAATACTGGAATCCTATATCAATACTGTGCTTACTAATCTATTGAACAAACCCCAACTTTCAACAGTGTTCACAGTGCAACGCTCACATGGGTCCCTGGCATCTAGGCCAGTGCCAACTGTGGCCTGCATCATAAACTTAACAGACTGTGATGCAACTCTACGCATAGCTAGAGTAATCTACATGAATTATGGTAGTACCTTCTCCATTTTGCCAGACTTTTCAATAGCAGTACAAGAGGCACCTGAAGCCTAAACAGCATTGAAGGAGTAATTACAGCATCTAGCCTGGGGCTAGGCCATGCTATACCTGGTTAGACTAAAGATCAGTCATGGAGGTAAGGCAAACATTTTTAGTAACTCACAGACCTCTGCGATTTGTCAGAACCACTAAGGTGACAGACACTTTGCCAGTGAGGGAAAGAGGTGTACGGCGGAACAGTCAAAGGAGGAAAGGCCCAGCACCCTGATTGATATCAATTAACTCTACAATACCCATCTAGTGGAGAGGTGAAACACTCAGCATAATTCTAACTTAAACCTATGACCAGTTGATAGAAGATGTATGGTGCTGATATAAATATTTAAAAGGTCCAATTGTGAGGGACCAGTTGTCAAATTGCATTATGGTGATCCTAACAGCCTGGAGGCCCAGCGAAGTGATTCAAATACACTTACGGAATATATTAGATTAAATGTATTGTTGGATAGGAGAGGGAGCTGTAAACTTACTACAAGAATGTGAGCAGTTTAAACAGGCCAGGGTTTGCTGGCTCTGTGGACCCCAAGGTATGTAGTACAACAAATGTCTAGTCATATTGTCATGCACTCTTGAAGTGTATTTTCTCTTCTTGACTAGTGGACATTAATGTTGATTTTTTGGACATGAGCAATTCACTGACAGTTGTGGAGTTCAAAATGGGAGACAGAAGGAGTATATTCATAAATTCAGTGCAAATGATCTTCCTCATCTCTTCCCTTAGTAGCACACAAAAAGCTGGTTGGTCACATGGAGGTCTTTTGTTCATCATCATGTAAAAACTAACCGCTCTCTTTGGATCCAGCCTATGGAGCCTCTCTTCCTCACTGGAAAGATGACGAGGTGCATAAAAAAAGTGACGGGTAATAGACTGACAAAGGCCAAATGGGGTTACAATCTTAAGCAGAAAAGCAGTTCTGTTTCTAAGTACCAACTTGTCGAGAAAGACGGACATAAAGGATGGTCGAACACTCAGTGCTTGTAACTTACTGACGTGTCTCGCTGATGTAATGGCTACTAAAAACAGAGTTTTGAAAGTCAACAACCTTACATGACAACTATGTAAATGTTCAAAAGAATAACCCATAAAGAATGTCTGAACTAAGCTGAGGTTCTACTGCATATTTAGCGAACAAGGGAACCCCAAAGGTACGACCAGGGGTAGTATACGTATTTTTAAAGAACAGTGGTCAAGGTGAGGCCAAAA
The DNA here is from genome assembly GCA_963921515.1 of Calotriton arnoldi. NCBI lineage: Eukaryota > Metazoa > Chordata > Amphibia > Caudata > Salamandridae > Calotriton > Calotriton arnoldi. The sequence continues at coordinate 2,144,366 of CAWUFW010002440.1, read as the reverse complement.
TGGTCCTCGGGTAGCCAGGGCTACTATTAATCGAAATAAAGCTTTCGTCTGAGCTCTCGTGTTACGAGAAAGAAGGAAGAGAAAAACAACGTATGGAGGGACACAAGGTTGTGGGAATGACAAGACATTTATTACATCATAAACGCTATATCATCCACATATAATTTAGGCTCTAGTCCTGGTGCTCACACATCAAGTGAGGTTGCGTGAAAAAGTGAAAAAAGTGCTGGTGACTTAAAATTACATCACATTGACAACATAGGCAAAACTCAAAAGAATTTGTACAGTTGGAGTTTTGGTTGTTAAAAGTCGACGGCGTTTCGATCTCTATAAATTAGAGACCATCATCAGGACGACACCCGGCTACCTGCCTATATCAAATTGCTTGCCTACATTCGGGACACACCGCCCGGAATACCTGCCTATACCAAATTGCTTGCCTGCATTCGGGACATATCGCCCGGAATTGTTGAATTTTCCATTAAATTCTACTTGCTCACACAGTTATTCGTCCTGATGATGGTCTCTAATTTATAGAGATCGAAACGCCGTCGACTTTTAACAACCAAAACTCCAACTGTACAAATTCTTTTGAGTTTTGCCTATGTTGTCAATGTGATGTAATTTTAAGTCACCAGCACTTTTTTCACTTTTTCACGCAACCTTACTTGATGTGTGAGCACCAGGACTAGATCCTAAATTATATGTGGATGATATAGCGTTTATGATGTAATAAATGTCTTGTCATTCCCACAACCTTGTGTCCCTCCATACGTTGTTTTCTCTTCCTTCTTTCTCGTAACACGAGAGCTCAGGCAAAGCTTTATTTCGATTAATAGTAGCCCTGGCTACCCGAGGACCATTTTGGCCTCACCTTGACCACTGTTCTTTAAAAATATGAGGTTCTACTGCAGCATTATAAAAGGAGTAGGGGGAAACCCATTCGTCAGAGTTTCTGAGGAACACAAAACAATAGGTGAGTTAAATAAGGATGGTTAATCAGGAAGGCAGAGGAATGCTGTCAAAGAGGCCAAGTAACCTTTGACAGTCTCTACAGCACAGCGTAGTTGTGTAAAAGAAAGAGCAAATTGAAGAATATCTGCAAGACAGGCTCTCAAAGGATTCACTATGTTATCAGTACACCAACTAACAATCCTGTTCCGCTTTTCGGAGTATAGTGTTTTGGTGGAATCACGGCGAGAAGAAAGAACAACATCAACTGCCTCCAATGGTAACTGAAATGCAGCTAAAGGACCCTATTCAATCTTCAGGCATGGCAGTGCAGGCTCTGATTTTTAGGATGTAAAACCTGGACCTCCCACTGGGACAGATGATTTACCTGCAGAGGAGGACACAGAAAGAGGTGTAGGAGATCTGCATACAATACCCTTCTTGGCCTATCGGGGCAAAGAAGATTATTTGGGCCCGGTCTTTGCACATTTTCATCAGAACTCGAGGAATCAAGGGTGTAGGAGGAAATACAAATTGAAGTAGAAAATTTAATTTTATTAGAAACCCATCCCCCAATGCTCCCCGCAACGGATACTGGAGTGCACAAAAGTTTAGACCGTGCATATTTTTCGTGTGTAGCAAACAAGTCCATCTTGGGAATGTCCTGTCAGGAGACAACTATTGTGTCCGAGTGGTTTCCTCCATGTTGGAACCACTGTTTGCAGAGGCACCACTGGAGATCCCTCGTGTTCCAACGTGCATGTTTTATCAGCAGTAAGACTTTCAGGGCTGGTATTTGAGCTCCCTCTCGAAAGAACAGAACCACACATTGAATGTCTCAAATCCTCTGAGCTGGTAGAAAAGCTTGGAGAGTTGTTGCATACAGTACTGCCTCTATGAAAAGCAGACACTGAGATGGCTCTATGGAAAATCCAGGTCAAACAGCAGAGACGCTGTTGACTTGAAGTGGTGATGCACCATCTCTGATGATTGAGCTTTCAGTAGCCAATCGTTTAAATACGGAAATACCGGGATCCAAGACCTTTTGAGATGGACCTTTTTTATTAAAGACTTGAGGTGTGGCAGTTAGACCAAAAAGAAGACAGCAAACTGGTAGGGAGTGGAACCCACCACAAACCACAGGGGCTTTCTATGCGACAGCAGGATTGGTATGGGGAAATACAAATCCAGCAACTCCAATAACACCATTTAGTCTTGTTCTTCCAGTGCCAAAAGAACCAAAGCCAAGGACAGCATCCTGAACGTTTTGTAGCAAAACAGATTCAAGACCCTGTGGTCTAATATTGGATGGAGACCGACATCCTTTTTTGGAATCAAAAAGTACGGTGAATAGCACCCCTGCCCCTTTTCCTGCCATGGTACCAACTCCACTGTACTTTTTTTTTTTTTTTTTAACAATAAAGCAACTTCCTGCTCCAAAATAGGAAGATGTTGGTCCACGTTACAAACCCAGGATAGGGAAAATGTGAGAATGGAACTGAAGGAAAGGCAGAGTATAGCCCTTTTCTATTAATTGGAGGACCCACTGGTCCAATGTTACAGCCTTCCAGGCATGAAGAAAAAACAATACTCTGCCCTCCTCTGATCTTTTGTGAACTGACAAGTTCAGCCTAGAACTTCTTTCTAGGATGGGTTGTGAGTGTGGAGAAAGAGAGAGGAGCTGTCGAACGTCCTCTGGACTTACCCCGACCCCTATATTGTCTACATAGGGGGGGGGTCTAGACTTGATGTTGAGGCTGAGGAATTTGTCTCTTGAGAAGCCTTTGTATCTCTAAATCAACTGAAGTCTTTTTGAAATGTCTGAAGGCCTAAAGATTGTTCAGTAGTTCTGCTAGATATAATATGTTCAAGTGAAGAGTCTACCTTATCCTCAAACAGCTTAGTTCCATCAAATTGAAGATCCATTAAAGTGTTTTGAACATTTGATGAAAATCTGAGGTCCTCAACCAGGCTTGGCGTCTTAAAGAAACTGCGGAACCTATGAACCTGGCTACTGAATCAGCAGTATATAGACCTGCTTAGAAAATATGTTTAGAAGCGATTTTTTGGGGTGCGTGGTCTCGCCGGCCGGAAGATGGCTGCACCTTTAGTGAGCTCTGCCGGCCAAGCGAAATATCCGACAGAATCCGGGAAGAACAGCACTCATCCAGACAAATACTAAGCAAGCCTACACTGTGGGAAACGCAAAGCGACTGTACTCCTAGCCAGATGTAGAAGGCGAGCTGCGCGGAAGCGGAGAAATCACGACTGGGCCGACCGCAGGAGAGGAGGAGGAGGGCTGTGCAGGCCGTGGCGGGCAGCTCCTTGCATCGCCCAGCAAGCGGACGAGAGAGCGACCCTGAGCTCTGAGTGCGAGGCCGCGCTGTTGAACTGGTGAGGAGCCCACGACAGTGAGCTGCGGAGATCGAAGAAAATCGCCCAGGGCTGACTGGAGGTAACCCCGAGCGGCGCTGCCAAAGAGAATCTGATCAGCGGCAGGGAACTGGAGCAGCCCCTGAGAGACTGTCCGGTGGGGCGCCTTGGCGTGGAGCACTGCAGCACTAACCGCAAAGTAAGTAACCAGGGAGGGAGGGGAGCCACCTGCTGCCAATCGGCAAAGGTGCTCACTGGACCCTGCGGCCCCCTGCGCCGCTCCCCCCGCTCGCAGCTGTCCGTGGTGGGGTGCACGCCCTGTGAGGGCTAGGGCGAAGATCTATTTAGGCATGCCCGGGCCACGACACCAAACCATGCGTTGCAGCCGAGCCACCGCTATCAATGCAGCCACAGAATTAAACTGCCTCCACTCCCCCCCTGAGGCGCAATTGTGAGAGACACTGGCTTACCTCTGCTGGCGAATATTGGACAATCTACTGCGGCCCATTCACATACAACACCACTAGATTAGCTGGGAGGCAATCTTCCTTTCTTGACGCGCGCACGAGGTGGTAACCCAGGAAAGGAGCGAGAGCGGGGATGTGCCTCGGACTAGCCTTAAAAACTGACCTGAATACTCCATAAATTACACCCGCAAGAGTCAATAAACACTTCTGCCATGGACCTTTTGAAATCTCCCCCCTCATGCTAGCCCTGAGTATATCTGACATCCAGTGGGGAGTACAGCTGACAAGTGGCAGTAGACCGGGGCCATCCAAGATCCCCTTTTGCGTGAACTGAACCTACGAATTGTGGCGGCCCCTCTGGGTCCCCCGGTTGTCTACTTCCCGAGGCTCATATCGCAACCTGCGCAGCAATGGGAAAGACAGATATTAAACAACCCAAGCTCACCTTTGAAAACAGGCGCACCGGGAGATATGGGGATCCACTGCAAGAGGCCAGAGAACAAGCTACACAAACTGAAAATACTGGGGTGCAGGATGAGGATATTCGCTCTCTTCTTCTTAAGGTCAAGTCCAGTTTAAAAAAGATAAGACTCAAAAATAGACCACCTGACTTCCCAAATCGATCAGGTTAAACAGCGTGTGGACTCACATGACACTCGCATTGCACACCTGGAGGCCAGGGTTTCGGATGCGGATGATGCCTGCTCAGAAGATCGACAGTGGCTGCTAAAAATGGACAAGGTACTGGAACTCAACCGTGCTAAGAACGAGGACTTAGAATCTCGCTCCCGGAGAAATAACCTCCGTATTACCGGTATCTTCGAATCAACCGCCATATCCAAGATGGAACACTACATGGAAACCTTACTACGGGATTTGTTCGGCACAGCTCTTTCTGCGGTCTTCATTGTCGAGAGGGCACAGCGCTCGCTGGGGCCGGGGCAACCACCCGGGGCCCCCGCGAGGCCAATCAATGCCCGATTGCTGAGCTATTGTGACCGAGATACAATCTTAAGTAAAGCCAGGGAGATGGGAGAAGTCAGGCATCAAGGAAACACTCTCTCGTTTTACCCTGACTTCACCCTAGCAGTGCAGGCGACAAGACAAACTTTCTACCAACCAAACGGATCCTTCAGCAACTAAAAATACCATATGCACTCATGTACTCAGCTAAACTACGCATAGACGCGAGAGGCAAAACTGAGCTACTTCACGGATGCCAAGGCGGCCATGGCATATGCAAAGCAACAACACCAAACCGTGGTGCACTCAAGTGTCTCGCCTGCATCATCAGAAAAGGGCCGTACCAGTGACAATAACAGATTTAAAAAGGGGGCCACTACTAGAATGAACTTGAATCACCAAACCGCTCTACCCCGACAAGTCATCAAATCAGAAGAACGCTGCAGGGCTGCAGCCCACTATAAATGTCTGGCCACAATGGCCTATGCTTCCTAATGTTGCTTCCAATAACACTGCTACGCTCAGCCACCCTGTCCCTGAGGCAGCGGAGTATGCCGGCCACTCCATGAGTCCCAACGGGATAATTCCCTTGATCATTCATTGTGTCTTAAGTTAGGTGGGGAGGGCACTATATCTCAACCTGATTGGGGGGTTGGAGTGGGAGGGGGAGGGTAAGGGAGAGAAGAGTCAAATGTAGGCTGCAGGACTTTTCTCCTTTGTGGGTTGTTGTTTTGTTGTTTATGCACACCCTACACTACACTAACTATTGCTTTATGAGGCTACAGCACCCTTTCTACTGCTGCATCACATTTCCGTTTCCAACAGCGTCACCAAGACACACGACAGCACACATACTACAAACCTGACCTATGACTAATGTGTCATTCTTAACATGGAATGTCAGGAGTATCAATGATCATCGCAAGTCACGCCTCATACACGCTTATCTCGCGCTACTTAATATAGATGTATGCTTTCTGCAAGAAACACACCTCTCCACACCCGACACCGCTAGACTCCGCGCTCGCTGGTGGGGCGGCTCATACTCATCCGTCTACTCCAACTACGCTAGAGAGGTTACGATCCTACTCAAAAAGGGGCTTCCATGGCGCAATGCTCATACTCATATAGACCTCGAAGGGAGATATGTCGTGCTGGTGGGCACACTGTATTCCCATCCATTGCTCATGGCAGCCGTATACAGGCCTAATTCAGACGACCCAGATTTTTACCAGCATGTGTGGCAGCTAATAGCGACGCATGGTCCCTGCCCGATAATCTGGGGCGGAGACTTTAACATTGCACTACAGGGCGCTCTTGATCGCTCGGGTTCTAGATTACTGCACCCACAAGCCACTGCGACATTAAACTCGCTCATAACAGACAATGCGCTACTAGATGCATGGCGACATGCCCACCCTAGCAGACGTGAAGGAACTTGCGCTTCTACCACACAAAACTCCTGGTTCCGCATAGACCTGTGGCTCGTCTCCAGGGGCATAGCCACTGGACCTCTTCTGTTGAGCACTTAGCGCGCACCCTATCTGATAACTCTCCGGTGCGTCTGGTCCTCCAAGTCCCCTAGACCCTGAAACGTATGTTCTCATGGCACCTCCCCACCTCTGCGCTGAGAGATACGGTTTTTCGAGAAGAACTGCACAACGCCATAACAGAATTTTTTTTAATCAATGCTGGCTCGGTCGACTCACCCTCAACAATATGGGAAACCTTCAAAGTGGTCATACGAGGTGTATGCATTGCTAAGCAATCCAGGGTATTACGGGCAATTAAAGGGACCCTAGGACGACAAGAAGAGGAAATCAAGACACTAGACCAAACATACAACAACCACCCCAGGACTGCCATATTAGCGGAGATTAGAACCAAAATGACAGAGTATCAAACTGAGGCAGAGAGAGAAGTGAGCTATTTAGGTTGCGAAGTGTGGGCTCGACAACACAGCGAGGGGGATCGTCCTGGTAAAACGCTGGAGGGCATATTGAGAAGGCCGCACACATCCTCATATGTGACAGAGATACTGGACGATATGGGGCGCAGAGTCACATCCCCCGTAGAGATAATTACAGTAATATCCTCCTTCTACTCTCAACTTTACACGGCTGAGGTGACCAACAATCAGGACATACTACAACAATATTTTGACTCAATTGAGTTGCTATGGCTCGATCCAGGCCACAGAGAATACCAGGATGCTCCGTTTACAATGGAAGAAATTGTGTAGGTCATTGCGAGCCTGCCTGGTGATAAAGCCCCGGGCCTAGATGGATTAACATTCGCTTTCTATAAAGAATATGTCCCCATTCTCATCCCCCATCTCATTGGGATGTACAACGAATCGGTTGCCATTGGTCACCTACCTCCCTCTCTTCGAAAAGCATTAATCACAATCATACTGAAGCCTGATAAGGCATCCGAGCTCTGCGACTCGTATCACCCCCTCTCATTGAGTAATATTGCTAATAAAATATATGCGAAACTGCTTGCGAATCGGCTGCTGCCGCTCATGCGATTAATCATACGCCCGATCAATCGGACTTCATACCGGGAAGAGCCACATCACATACCCTGCGCACGATCTTCTCGGTTATGCATCAAACTAACCCCTCCCTGCCAGCAGTAGCAGTCCTGCTAGATGCCACCAAGGCGCCTGGGTTTCAGCTCTAGCTTCATTCACAAGATTTGCATACTTTATACTCTACCTTCAGCATGCATTAAAATGAAAGGGAAAATCACTGAGCCCATCGCGATCGCACGAGGCACATGAGAAGGATGCCCACTTTCCCCGCTGCTATTTGCGATGGAGCCGCTGGCGGCTTGGCTACGCCAGCACCACACAGGGCATTGGCTTCACGGCCAGAAGCCTAGTAATCTCTTTGTACGTCGATGACATTATGCTATATATTCGCCTTGTCGGTCTTGGCTTGACAGGACACTCTCTTAGGAAATGGCCCTGTCTTCCACAATACAGACAGAGCTTCTTATCCCGTCGTCTTTGTTTTTCGTCTTCACTAAGGGGACCTCTGATGCTCCCAATTTGCATAGGCTCTGGTTCTTCGGCTCCCTTTTCTGGCTCAGGTCTCTTCTCCTTATACACAAGACCCCTCCCCTCTGATTTCCCTCTCTCTCTCCTACGCTCACTGATTCTGTGATCTAATTTAACCACCAAGTCCAGCAGAGCTGTACAGGACTCCGGAGGGTCTACTACTTGGGCCAATGCGTCCTTTAGATCTTCTCTCAGCCCCTTATAGAACAAAGCGCTACGCTTTTCCTCAGGCCACCCTGCCTCAGCTATGAGCCTGTAAAACGTAGAAATATAAGAAGTCAAGTCCTTGGAACCCTGTCGTAACATTAACAGCTCTGTGTCCGCAGAGTGTGTAAAGGTGTGTCTGTCAAACAGCTTTTTTAGTTCTCCCTTAAAAGCAGTATAGTCCTGTAACAATGGGTCGTTCCTCTCTATCAGGGGTATGGTCCAGTTGGCTGCAGACCCCCCTAAATAGGAGATGACAAATGCCACTTTGGCTTGATCTGAGGGAAAACAGGAGGCTTTACACATGAAATGGAGCTGACACTGACTAATAAAAGCTGCAAACTTGGTGGTATCACCAAAAAAACGCTCAGGGGGTGCTAAAGGGATGGGTGGAGGAGTGGTAACATGAATCACCGGTATATTAGACCCTGAACTCTGGTATCCCCTGCCAACATCCGTTCTCATTTCCCTTTGTATTGTGTCTACTCTATTGGATAAGGATTGGGTCTCAGCCTGTAGGTTGCCCAACATGTGAGCCAAATCCGCAAGGGATACCTGACTAACATCCATGACGTCCGGGCAGAAAGAATTACTATTCTTTTTGGGCTTCGCGTTCTGTCAGGCTCTCACCTGTATTTCTGCAGGAACGCCACAGATGTTGTAAAGGTCCGCAACTTCCCTTAGTCACCCAAGGCACCTGGTATAAACAGGGTAGCAAAGGTAACCCGGGGAAGAAGGGAAACAAAACAAGGAAAAAGGGGAAAACTCAGCTTCGGAACTCGGGGCACCTCAGGAGCGTCCGGATACGTCAAGAAGCTGTGAAGGTGCAGGAAAAGGGTTAATAAACAGTTTTCAATAAAAGACAATCTGTGATTCTCAGTGTTTTCATTCCTACCTAGACTTTTGTTATGATTGAATTTCTCTTCTTCGTTAAACTGGTGACAAATATGTACAGTGTTGTGGGAAAACGGGGCTGCTGCCATATGCGTAGAGGGAAAGAAAAGGAAGTGAATGCGAATTCTCTTCTACCTATACCAATGACAAAAGGGTGTACCTAGAACAACTCATGTGCCCACCTATTCGGTAAGTGGCGTGCAGTTCCGTCTCCTTATCTTGTGAGTGAGGAGCAATAAAGTCATAAAGAATAAACCGACCTTAACTCAGGTAAATAATAAACCCCTTTTTCTCTTTCTACGTAGGTGGCCCTGTTCAGGCGGAGCGGACCCCCACACAACGCCCAGAGCACAGGACCAAGTAAGTATCAGCAAGGAATAATAATGTAAATCAGCGCGAGTGCGCGGTTACCGCATTCGACAAAGTCTGACCGCTTCCTCTCTTTACTCTTCTTAATTACTGCAGGGAACCGCAGCGCTACATCCAAGGATCAGGACCACCGGGAGAAAACCAACGAGGGAAGAACGCAGCCGCGCACTGGAACCACCCGTCGGAACAACAACCCGGAAGTGAACAGGTGAGTGAAAACCGGAACTCGGGAAACACTAGAACGCGAAGCACTGCGGAGTGAGGAAGGCCGGGTTTTGATGTGCCCGGCCCTTCTCTGCGCACGCGTGAAGTGCATCTGTGATCCCTCAGGTGAGTAGCTGCCGTCTGTCTGCCCGCGCACAATCCTGACAATTTCCCCTTACCGAGGCAATGCACCCTTACCAAAGAGAGTATCCACTAAAATGGGCAACTGAGCCAACTAAATATCTGGGTGTATGGTTGAGCAGAGACCCGGATGAACTATGGAGGGCAAATTATGGAGGCGCAGTAGAATGGCTAGAAAACAGAATCCAGATATGGAACAAGCTCCCGCTCTCATTGGCGGGACACATCGCGATAGCTAAGATGGTGGTCTTGCCAAAGTTTTTGTACTTCTTCCTTAATGTCCCACTTCCCCTCACGGAGCAGTTCTTTAAAAGACTACGCTCCGCCATGATAACGCTGACATGGGCGGGCGGGCAGACAGCCGAGGATTGCTTAACACTACCTTATAGGAGTGGTGGCATGGGAGGCCCAGATTTAAAATGATATGCACTCTGCGCCCAGGCAAGCTTTCTCCACTTCTGGCTGCACCCAACACCATTCCAGCCTCATCTGGCGGTAGAAGCGGACCAGACTTCCCCTTGGCCACTAACAACGGCACTTTCCAACCATACAAAGCACCCAGGGAGGAAGTCAATATGGTGGAGTGTGTGCGCTGGGTGTGGGAAGGCATCCGCAGGCAGACAGGCTCAAACATCCTATATGCACCATCTATGGCTCTGGCAGAGAACCCCACCTTCCCCCCACTGCATAACAAAGGGATGGCACACCAGGCAAAAACACTGGGCATACGCACATACGCTGACCTCTATCCGGAAGGACAGTTTCTACCCCCCTTTACCAATACAGAGGTGCGAGCAACTACCCCCCTAGACACATTACTATACTATCAAATTAGAGCGACCTGCAGGAACACAAACAGTGTGTTCCCGGGCCCCCCACCAGCCAACGCCGCGCTTGAATATATGCATGTAACCACGTGACCGCGTAAACTCATAACCAGACTCTACTCATTCACGCCATCAGCTTCCCCACTGGACACTGAGCGGGCTTGCCAGGCCTGGGAGGGGGACATCGCCATAAATCTGCCTTTGGACCAATGGCAATACTGCTGCAATCAGACGAAGCGGCTCTCCCCGAACTACAGATTACGGCTAATTCACTTCAAATACTTACACAGGCTATACCGTATCCTGAAGGCCCTCCACAAGATGGGCTTAGCTACTGACGCTAGATGCCTGCGTTTCTCTGCGCCAGAAGCCACGTTCATACACCTAGCCTGAACATGCCCGCGTGTGGCGGTATACTGGCTGGCAGTTTGTGAGACCATTAGTGCCATCACATCAGACTCTAGAACACGAACCCCGCCCATGTGCCTACTAGGATATGTCAAGGAACTCCATGACGCAAACAGACGATTTATTGCGATATTATTGCTGCTGGCTAAGTGCAGGGTGGCAATTCACTGGGGTCGCAGACCAGCTCCTTTGGTCAAAGCTTGGCTCGCAAACGCGGCAACGCACTTGACCTCATACTGGAGCCTCATGCCCCCAGCGAGCCGCCCACACGACATTTGGGACCCGCTAGTAACATACCAACGGCATCTAGATGATGCTGACTCAAGCCCCCGCCCCCCCAGCGCGAACTCGCAACACGAAGAAAAACAAGATCTTGAGGGAAGGTGAAATAGTACCCTGGCGGTGTGGCACCAACAGACATGCTCCATACCCCAGTCCCATCTCTGAACCAAACACATGGGCCACTGTGTAACCTGCTGTTTTGCAATTATACTCAATTAGCGTTGTAAGCGTATGCTGCCAAGAACCCTGTACTGGAAATGTAACTAAATGTATGCCTCTCTTGAAATTTGTATAAAGTTATAAAATAATAAAAAAATATATATATACATTTACATTAAAAAAAAAAAGTAAATAAAAGAAGCAGTTTTGGAAACCTAAGTGGAAGAACGATGGCGGGCTATTCCAGCCGTGAGCTCCGCTCCACCCCGCATCTTCTCGCTCACAGCTTCCACCGGCGCTGCAACTCTGGACAGGAGGCAGAGTGCAGAGTACTGGATCTCGGACGGTGCTCCTTAACTGAAATACAGTCAGCGTGAACCGACACCGTGTTCTCTTTCACTGCTGTAGCTCTGCGGTCAGCTGATTTACGTCTGCTTTCACTTTGCAGCGCGGTTCCAGCTGTATCAGCTTAGAACTCACTGCCAGGATTTGCTAATGGCCCCGCAGAAGGGTAGTGCTCCTCGGTGGGGGTGGAACACGAGGGGCAGTGAAGCCCCGCCCAGAAGAACTAGATTCACAGCTAGGTGGAGACGAGGTAGTGAACCTGGAAGTTACACCGTTGGACACAATACCTTCACAAGTAGGGCGCCTTATTTTAATGCTGTTCAAAACAGGTGCAGTAAAAAATCTGGTGGAAGCTGCCACTACAGTAACTGTACCTGGGGAAATAACCTACTTAGTAGATGCTCAGATGGCAGCAGCAACAGCACCGATAGGTAAACCGTGCTTCCCAGCTCTTCAGAAGTGCGGTCAGGGCCTGGAACAGGATCAGGAGTTTCGCTCTGTTAAGTCGACACTGAAGCCTGAAGAGTCCTCCCGTCACCAACCTGTTAAAACCAGTTCATCGGCTCCTCCTCTCGGAGGGCTAACACTTAGTGCTGACAGCGCACAAACCATGCAACCCATGCAAGATGCCCAACCTGAGGCTCTGCCCGTTACATCAGGGTCAGCAAACATGATTACCGTTTCTGGTTCTTTCGGGCTGGCCGGGAGGGGTACAGAGGGCATTGGCCTGCCAGGCGGTGCCCATAGTGAGGAGATAGAAGAGGACTTAATCAGTAAAGGAAGTATGGATACGCTAAAATGTCATCCCAATGCAGAGGTGCACTCAAATAAAACTGGTGAAAAGGACCATTTATCCATTCCTGGGAGTCCTGAGGTCTCTGTTTCACAACCTGATAATTTGTCTCATGTTTTGCAAGCTGGCATTATTTCTAGTCAGGTGGGTCAGGGGGGTGTGCTGCCTCGAGATCAGAGTGAACTAAGACAACTTAAGAAGAAGCATATAGATCAGTTCATGATTCACCAACCGTGTAAACCTTCAAAACAGCATCAGCCTATTCAGGCAAGTAATCAGGCGGCCAAGAACAGCCCACTCAGGAAATGGGTGTCCACAAAGGGAGAAGTAAAATCACTCATTTCTCGATTATCCGTAACACTCCCAGGCTCAGAGGTGAAAAATCAGCATACAGTACAACACGCTCAACATTCTCAGCATACATGTTCTACCCCAAATCTCGGTTCTACTTCAGACATATCCTCTGGGACTTTGTAGGATCAGTCCCCCCCACTTATGACCAAGGAGTGGCAAACGGAGGAGACAGAGGGGATTATACAAGAACCATCATTAAGAACAATTATGCTGACCCTACAGGCCCAACAAGCCGAGGCACAGGCCTACTATACTCAGGCAAGGGCAGATAATCTGCAGATGCAAAAATCACTGGAGGAAGTCTCCAGACAGATTAATAATCTTTCAACGGAGCTGGCAGAATTGCAGTTAAGAGTGGCCCATACAGAGGAGACGGCTGCGTCAACAGCCAAGGCTATAGGGAATCATGAGAATCAGCTAAAATTTCTCCACACTAAGATTGAAGATATGGAAAATCGACACTGGAGAAATAACCTCAGAAACTTTGGGATACAGGAAGGCAAAGAAGGCTCTGACCCCTGACAGTATATGGTGCAGCTGTTTAGGCGGGCTTTTCCAGATTTTAGTGATTGTGACTGGCACTGGCAAATACAACGTGCTCATCGGTTTCCCCTCAATCGCAATGCCTCCAGCACCCATGTGACACAACCCTGGCCTATGCTGATATAAACTAGGAACTTTCTTCTGCGACAGGCCGTCTCTCTTACAGCCTGACCAACATCCCTGGTCTTAATTGATAACTTGTCGATTGTGGCACGCTCAGATCTATGTAGATTCACAATGGACAGGAGAAATAACATCAGGATCTTTGGGATATAGGAAGGCAAAGAAGGCTCTGACCCCCAACAGTATATGGTGCAGCTGTTTAGGCGGGCTTTTTCAGATTTGAGTGATTGGGACTGGGACTCGCAAATACGTGCTCATCGGCTTCCCCGCAATCGCAATGCCTCCAGCACCAATGTGACACAACCCCGGCCTATGCTGATATATACTGGAAACTTTCTTCTGCAACAGGCCGTCTCTCTTACAGCCCGACCAACATCCCCGGTCTTAATTGATAATTTGTTGATTGTCGCACTCTCAGATCTATGTAGATCCACAATGGACCGGAGATGGAAGCTACGTCAAATCATCGACCCGTTAAAGGTCGCAGGGGTATAAGCTTTCCTGCACGAACCTGCTCGTCTCAAAATTATTAAGGCTGGGCGGTCTCAGATGTGCTTTTCTGAGCAAGACGCTGCGCAGGCTCCGGCTCGACTAAGGGGGGTGAATAACAACACCTAATAACATATGGAAAAATAATTATACGCTTTTTTCTTTCCTTTTTAGGTCTCGCCTACGCAGCGCGCATGCGCTGCTTAGGAAAAAGACCTTTAGTAATCGCATCACTTTTGCAGGCAAAAACGTGCACGCATTGCATTGCTTTCAATGGCAACGCGTGCACGTTTGGCGATTCCCTTGCGGGAGCGAGCTTTGAAACCATCCGTTTGTAATTAACAGATGGTTCCTGCTCGCTCCCGCAAGGGAAACAGGCGCCGGCCCCCTCCTCTCTCCCCTCCCCCTGCTGCCTATGTGGCTATTCCTTGTTTACATTGACACCGGACACGCCGCACTTTAGAGTAATCAAGCACTGCTCTCAAATTTGTTGTGGCCCAAGAACGTTTCGCACAATGTTCTTTTAATTTGTTCACGCTTATGCTTTTTGCTGCATTTCCAACTTAGCACGGCAGCCGATTTAGTGTAATCAAGCACCTTTTAGCCACAGCCCTGCCTTCAACCGTGCGATTCCCAATTCAGTGTAATCAAGCATCTACCTTTTAGCCCCAGCCCCGACTTCAAAAGCGCACGCCTTTTATGTTATCAGCACGGCGCTCCACGTGAAATTAAGATCAAAGCATCATAAAGATCATGACTTGCGAACTATTTGCCTGATTCTAACATGGCCACATGTCAGGACATATGCCCTGCGTTGGAAGCCAGGAAAGTGCAACAAACTGTCTTTAACGCATAATATAATGTCAGTCACAGCCCCCACGCAGCAACGCACTACTTTAATATCTGGAACGTGAACCAGGTTTACTCATAGCTGTCACCCATTTAAAGATACAATCTGCAGTTCTGTGTCTTTAAAAGTGACGTCAAACTAGTTTGTGTCCTTCCTTTATGTCTATGACTTTAGCAGCGTCCCTTTCCTGTAAATACCCAGTGACAGAGGGCTTTAGTAGTACCCTGCATGGCGCCAGTGCAGCAACCCTGAATTCCAGCCCGACTGGGGGCAGAAGTGGGAAGAGCAGTTGCAGCAGCAGTTCTAGTTTGACTGGCATGTGAGTAAGCGCTAACCAGGAGACGAGCCCGCCTAATTTTTGGCAAGTTAATTATGCAAGCACATGGTGTAAAAAATAAGAAAGACGAGATTAAAAAACATACCCCGCCTTCCTTGCCGCCCACAGGTATAATATTGTCCCTGTTATTTCTAGCCTCAATGAGAGTAGCAGGGGGATTGTGTTGTGCTGGCGTGTGTTAAAGCGGAAGATCCTCCACTCCTCTCAATAGGCATACATGGAGCCATTCATCTGCAACACCAACACAAACATGGCACTCTCCGAAATAAGTCGTAAATGGTCCCTGTGACAGCAGCCCCTTGTTGGATATTGGTATTTATTCCAAAGCTGCCCGCAATATTGGTGTTTGTTTACCTAGCCACAAAGCACAAGTTACTAACTTGTGTAACGATATATCTGTAAGAGACAGTAGTTAGTGACAGATTCCTTACCTTAGAATATCCCCAGGCGTCAGGCTGGATCCGGAAAGTTTTTGCGTAGCAGTACCCTTGCGCGTCGGTAGGTGGCGTCGTGCGGCTCCGCGTCCGTCGTCGGCGTCGTGATCGCCGGGATGACGTCGCGGGCAGTACTTAGGCGCCGCCCCTGCGCGCTGACGTCAGTTCTGTACACGACTTTCCGCGCCAGGAACGCAGAGCCATGCAAGAAGCTGACATAGGTGTCTGAAAAATACTAGGGCCCTGAAAGGGATGTCCTTAACCCTAGAAATCAGTTCGCAGAACGGGGAGGATGGGTGGGGCGGTAAGGAATCTGTCACTAACTACTGTCTCTTACAGATATATCGTTACACAAGTTAGTAACTTGTGCATCTGAAAGAGACACGTTAGTGACAGATTCCTTACCTTAGAATAGATACCCCAGCAATACCAACCCCGGTGGTGGGTCTGCGAACAAAGATCAGACAAGGAAGTCCTGGAGGACAGAACGGCCAAAGAAGCCGTCCCTCCGGACCTGACTGTCAAGGCAGTAATGCCTTGTAAACGTGTGCAGCGAGGCCCACGTAGCTGCCTGACAGATAACCGGCAGCGGAACACCGCGGCCCAAGGCCGTGGTAGCAGCCGTTGCCCTGGTGGAATGGGCACGCAGCCCAACAGGAGGCTCCTTCTTAGCCAAAGAATAGCAGGTCTTGATGCACAAGGTAACCCAGCGGGAGATGGTCCTCTTGTGCACCGCCCGACCTTTTTGGCGCCCACGTAGCCAACAAAGAGCTGGTCATCCACCCGGAAGTGTTTCGTGCGGTCGATATAGAAGGAGAGCGCACGTTTTGGGTCCAGACGGTGGAGCCTCTCTTCCTCTCTGGAAGGATGCGGAGGCGGAAAGAAGGTGGGCAAAGTGATGGTCTGCCCAATGTGGAAAGCAGTAACCACCTTTGGCAAGAAGGACGGACGCGTCCGAAGAACAACCTTGTCTGGATGAACAGACAGAAAGGGAGGTTTGCAAGACAGAGCCTGGAGCTCACTCACCCGCCGAGCGGAGATGATGGCCACCAGAAAGGCTGTCTTCAGAGTCAGAAGACGAAGAGGACAGTTATGCAGAGGCTCAAAGGGAGCGCACATTAAAAAGGTAAGAACCAAGTTCAAGTCCCACTGAGGCATCACAAACGGAACAGGAGGGAAGAGGTGAGTAATGCCTTTTAAGAACCTGTTAACAACAGGGGACTTGAAAAGGGAGGGCTGATCAGGGAGCCTGAGGAAGGCCGAGATAGCACAAAGATAACCCTTGATGGTACCCAGGGCAGAACCCTGTTGGGCCAGAGAGAAGGAACAGAAGGACCTCAGAAAGAGGGGCAGAAAGGGGATTCACAGCCTTTGCTGTGCACCATGCCACAAATTTGTTCCACCTGCAGGCGTATACCACCTTAGTGGAGGGACGCCTGGCTGCCAGAATCACATCACAAACTTCGGGAGGCAAGTCGAAAGGAATCAACTGCCGCCGCTCAATCTCCACGCAAGCAGGTGTAGACTGGACAGGTTCGGGTGGAGGACCGTCCCCTGCTGCTGCGACAGAAGATCCTCCCGAAGAGGCAGACGGATCGGGGGATCTACGCTCATATTGAGTAGCTCGGGATACCAAACTCTTCGAGCCCAGTCCGGAGCCACAAGAATGACTTGGGCCCGGTCGTGCCGAATCTTCTTCAACACTCTGGGTAGAAGTGGTATAGGCGGAAAGGCGTACAACAGACCGCAACTCCACTCGAGACGAAAAGCGTCGCCGAGCGAGTGCCGCCTTGGAAATTCCAACGCGCAGAACTGATGACATTGCGCGTTCGCTTCGGTGGCGAATAGATCTAACCAAGGCTCTCCCCATTGTAGAAAGAGTCCTTGCGCCACTTCCGAGTGAAGACGCCATTCGTGATCCATCATGCACCTGCGGCTGAGTTCGTCCGCCCTGGCGTTCAGGGAACCTGCCAGGTGTTGAACCATCAGGAACATGCCCTGATGTTCCAGCCATGTCCAGAGGCGCAGAGCCTCCTGACAAAGGGTCCAAGACCCCACCCCGCCCTGTTTGTTGCAGTACCACATGGCGGTGGTGTTGTCTGTGAACACCTGCACTACCTTCCCTTTGACAGAGGGAAGGAATGCCTTGAGTGCAAGTCGGATCGCCCGGAGCTCCAGAAAGTTGATATGGAGCCGGGACTCCGCCCGGAGACCAGAGGCCTCTGATCTCCGCCTCTCCCATGTGACCGCCCCATCCCAGAAGGGACGCGTCCGTCACAACTGTATGCTCTGGCTGGGGAAGGGAGAGGGATCTGCCCATGACCCATTGCCGGTTCGAGAGCCACCACTGCAACTGTCTTGCAGTCCCCTCCGAGATCTGGACGTGATCGGACAGGTTGCCCTGGTGCTGCGCCCACTGGAACTTCAGGTCCCACTGCAGAGCCCGCATATGCCATCTGGCATGATTGACCAGCAGGATGCAGGAGGCCATGAGGCCCAGCAGCCTCAGGGTGATCCGTACCGAAACCCAGGATAAAGGCCGAAAGATCGGAATCATAGCCTGAATATCCCGGACTCGCCGTTCGGGAGGATAGGCCCGAAACTGCGTCGTGTCCAGAACTGCTCCGATGAAAAGGAGCTGTGGAGAAGGAATCAGATGCGACTTCGGCACATTGATGGAGAACCCCAGCGAGTGCAGGAGTTCGGCCGTAGTCTGGAGGTGGGAGACGACTGCCTGGGACGAGCCCGCCTTCAGCAGCCAGTCGTCGAGGTAGGGGAAGACTGAAACCCCTGCCCGGCGCAGATGAGCTGCGACCACCGCCATCACTTTCGTGAACACCCGAGGGGCACTGGTAAGGCCAAAGGGGAGCACGGTGAACTGAAAATGCTCGGGGCCTACCGTGAACCGAAGGTAACGCCGGTGGGCCGGCAGGACGGGGATGTGGAAATACGCGTCCTGCAAGTCCAACGCTACCAACCAGTCTCCAGGGTCGAGGGCAGTCAAGACCTGAGCTAGGGTGAGCATCTTGAACTTCTCCTTCCGGAGGAAGCGATTGACGTTCCGGAGGTCCAAGATAGGACGCATGTCCTCCTTGTCCTTTTGGGCACCAGAAAGTAGTGGGAGTAGCAACCACGCCCTACTTCTGGGGTCGGAACATGCTCGATGGCCCTCTTGGTCAAGAGGGCCGTGACTTCCTTCTGTAGAAGCACCAAGTGATCCCCTGACATGCGGTGGAATTGAGGTGGCATGGCTGGGGGGGTGGTCTTGAAGGGGAGGGAGTAGCCCCTTCGGACAATGTCCAAGACCCACCTGTCCGAGGTGATGGTGCACCAGTGGGGAAGGTGATGGCGGACCCTGCCCCCTACTGGCGTGCCGTGCACCTGAAAGGAGGGACTAGGAGGGCTTGGAGGCCGCGGACGGGTTGGAGGTGGTGGCCTGACCCGCACGCTGGTTGCCCGATCCGCCACGGCGGAATCCACGTCCTCGGCCACGCGAAGACGCCTGCTGCGCGGGCCGGTGGCTGGGCTGCTGACGTGAAGGGCGCCCTACCGTGGCCACGATAGGGGCGAAAAGCAGAAGTCAGCGGAGGGCGTGTAGCAGAAAGGCCCAGGGACTTGGCAGTAGCCCGTGAGTCCTTAAAGCGCTCAAACGCATGGTCTGCTTTGGACCCAAAAGACCGACTCCATCAAAGGGCATGTCCATGAGAGTATTCTGGACATCCCCTGAAAAACCAGTGGTTCTCAGCCAGGCGTGGCGTCGGAGCGCCACCGTCGTTGCAATAGACCTGCCCAGCGAGTCGGCGGTGTCAAGGCCACAACGTATAGTGTATTTAGCCGCATCCCTTCCTTCCGCAATGGCGCGGGAAAGCAGTGCCTGGACCTCCTCAGGACACTGGGGCAAAACATCCGCCACCGAATCCCACAGGGAGTGGGTATATCGGCCCAAAAGACAAGCGGTGTTAACGGACCGCAAGCCAGCACTGGAGGAAGAAAAACCTTTCTTCCCAAACTGATCCAGGCGTTTGGATTCCCTATCCGGAGGAGCGGTAGGGAAGGCGGTTTGGGAAGCGGAGGCTTGGACAACCAAGCTCTCAGGAGTGGGGTGGACAGAGAGAAACAGGGGTCGCCCGGAGCTGGGCGATGGCGTCGTGACACGTTCCGATCCACAGGAGCCCTGTGTTGGGCTTGGACCAGGCGCCCAAAAGAACGTCAGTGAGGGCGTCGTTAAGCGGCAGCACAGTCTCCGCAGAGGAGGCTGCCGGCTGAAGCACCTCTGTCAAGATGTTAGGCTTGACCGTCAAAGTAGGGAGTTGGAGACGTAAGGCCCCAGCTGCCCTACGCAACACCGTACCAAAATTGGCTCCCTCCTCCGTAGCCACGGGAGGAGACAGCATGCCAGTGTCAGGGGAAGTATCCAGACCACCGGCCTCCCCTAGACTCTCTGTCCAGTCCTCATCATACTGACAGTGTTGCGTCAGAGGGTCATCAGACCCCTCCCAGTCCAACTGGTCCTCCTCTGGTTCAAAATAAGGAGGAGGAGGGACAGTTGGGACCCAAGGTCCCATCGGCGCCGGAGCCGGCGTCGGCGGCGTCGTTCCGGGTCCATGTCCGGAGCCGGAAGGAACTGGGGGCGACGCCGCCCGGAGCCCAGGGCGGCGTCGAGAACGGCACCGGAGACATCGGCGCCGGCGGAGGTGTCGTTAGGTCGACCGGCGTCGATGGGGGTTGTGGAGCCGGGATCGAGGCCGGGGCCGGAGCCGGGACCGAGGCTGGAGGCACGGGCAACGCCGGGGCCGGAGCCGTCGGCGACGCCGGAGCAACCCCATAAGGGCCCGCGGGGCCCGAAGGCGCACCGGAGGGGCCTGAAGGCCCGAAGAGGCGGGCCATGGCCGTCAGGAATTCCTGCACTTTGGCCGGATCCGCCCCCGAACCCGGGAAGGGCGGGTATGGCGGGGGCGACTCCACAGGCATGTCCGGGGCCCCGGACGGTGCCGGGAGGGGCCTCAGCCGAGTCGCGAGACCGGCGAGGCGAAGTCCTAGAGCGATGCTTCTTGGACTTCTTGTGTTTCGACTTACCGGACGAAGAAGACTTCGACGCCGACGACCGGTGTGGGCTCCGCGATCGACCCCTGGACCTCTCACGCGACCGGGGCCTCCGTGGAGCCGAATGCCGGGCCTCGAGGAGCTTTCGAGACCGCTCTCGCAAAGCTTTCGGGTTGAGGGCCTGGCATTCGGGACAAGACTCCGTGTCGTGGCCTCGGCCGAGGCAGAAGAGACACTCCCAATGCGGGTCGGTGACGGACATCATCCGCGCACAGGCGCCGCATCGCTTGAAGCCGGGCATCCCTACGACACCTTGAAAGATGAAAAAACAGTGAAAAAATTCACCAAAAAGTATGGTCAAAAAATGACCAGGGCACTGCTCTTCCCGGATCTGCGCTTGCTGGCGCGGAAAAAGAAGAACTAACGTCAGCGCGCAGGGGCGGCGCCTAAGTACTGCCCGCGACGTCATCCCGGCGATCACGACGCCGGCGACGGACGCGGAGCCGCACGACCCCGCCTACCGACGCGCAAGGGTACTGCTACGCAAAAACTTTCCGGATCCAGCCTGACGCCTGGGGATATTCTAAGGTAAGGAATCTGTCACTAACGTGTCTCTTTCAGATACAGAAGCCTCTCTTGCGCCTCTTCTGAAGCAGTTCCAAGTTCCATTTGTTTGAATTCCCATACAGTGTATGTACACTGGCATCTGTAGGCATTTTAACAGAGTTGTTAATTCAACAGATTCCTAAATTACATGCTTTCATCCACGTCTCATCTGAAGCACCTAGGATAAATATAGTCCTTCCCCGCAGCACAGAAAATGTGCTTGTGTGCAGTTTGTAGGATAAACATGTAAAATGTAACTTATACATGCACTTCCTAGCAAGTGGACAGTTTAATGCGTCAGATTTTTCAAACATTTGCGTGCTTGGCGAAGGATGGTGGTTGCACACATGGAGCGTGTAGTAACATCTACAGGGTAAGCGCCTCCAGGCAATCCAGTCTACTGTGCACTAAATTTCATCAGGACAACTTATAGCGCTTTATTTTATTTTCTCAGTGCAGTAGTACAACGAAAATTTATAATATAGCACAGCCCACTCACAAAATTATATCTAAATGCTGATAGCAGGTGTTACTGTTGTTCAGTTCAACCACGTATTTCCATCCTGTGATCGGTAATGCACAGATTTGTATAAGAGAAGCCCAATCCACAGGCTATCTCATTGTCCTAGATATTACAGTTTTTCTGTCTGGCCTTTCCCCAGAGCTGTGCAACATCAAGGTAGCTCAATATGATGCCGTCAGCTACGGACCCACCAGATAGCCTGGTGAATCATGAACTAGGGCCAGATTATGATATGAGAGGGCTAGTAAAATGTTGCTTTACGTAAGATGGCTGAAATTCTAGCACAGGCTCTGCATTTTACCCCTGCATATGTATAGCTGGCTGAACAATAATCCCTCCGTACATTGTAACTTCCATCACCCATTTCATATTTAGCTGCAGCAGGTGCTTTAACCTCCTGGACTTTATATGCAGGACACAGAGGGAGGCAGACATATACCGGTACGTGGTGCCTTTACAGACTGATAAACATAAGCGTGCACTGAGAGATATATACAGTTGCAACCATACCGAGATCCGCAGATGCACAGAGGCACGCACAAACATACCCAGATCGATATACAGACACACGAAGATACAAACACACATAAAAACAGACACATGGTTGCACGCACTGCACACAAGGAAAGACACACATACAGATTAAACTCATAATAGACAAAGACAAAGACAACTACATACACATACATGCACACACCAACAAACAGATACATACAGACACAGGCATACAACAATATACACACACAAACACAGATACAGGAACAAAATTGGGCACCCACAGGTATACAAAGAGGCAACTGCTGTACAAATGCTACAATACAGCTGAACACACCCCCACATAGACAACTCAGTGGCGTAGCTAGGCCTTAGGCCACCCGTGGCGGCCCCTGCGTTTCATGACAAGGGGTTGCGGCCGCCACGGCCACAGGTAAGAGCGGTGGGGGTGAGGTGGGCCGGCCGCCACACCCAAAACTCGTGCCACCTGGGGCGGTCCCCCCCCCTCTAGCTTCACCACTGAGACAACTACACACCGATTCATACATAGAGGCCCATGCACAGACTTATAAAGACACATACACTCACACTTAAACACACGTACAGTCTAGGTATTACTAAAATCTTTATTTTGGAAGAACCATTTTATCTTAAACATTTGTGTGCATTTTGTAGCAGTCTATATTATATAGTGTGTGATGCAAATTATAAATAATAACTTACATATTTACACAGGCTCTGACCTCGTAGCACTAAACATACAAAAGTCACTATTCTCCACTGCACCAACCAAGAGATAATTCTGTTTCCTAAAACAAACGCATTCCTTAATCAGACTGCATACCCCAGTGTGTACTAATTGTAGCTTTCCAATCCCTGATGGCACAGCACCCAGGGTAAAATGCTGAATGGCTAAACACTTATGAATCAGACTGCATGACCCAGTGTGTAGTAATTATATAGCTCTTCAATCCCTGACGCACAGCACCCAGGATAATGTGCTGCATGGCTAAACAATTATAAAGTCCCAAAAGCGAGACCTATTGGCTATGCCAATGCTTGTTTCTCTTTGTTGGAATTCTGGGTGCTGCCTAGTGCTGGTGGATCGTAAAGGGGTTAAGTGATAAACTGAAATATTAGGTCTTTTCTTTTACACTGACTCAGTCTCTGCCTTATCTTTATCTTTTTTTTTTTCTTCTCCTTTTTCTTCTACTGTAACTTGGTGGATGGTCGGTGGCTAGGGATGTGGAGGTGGATGGTTTGGGGACTCTTGTGGGTTGTTTCCAGCAACGGCTTCAGGGTGGGTTGATTCCTTCCTCAGAATACGGGAGGTTGGGAAGGGTTGTGGGTGCTGGGGGGCGGTGGCACAAAGATGGATTTTGCTGATGGCCTTCTGCAGGCAACCTGGCCCACACGTAGAGGGTGGGGGTGGGAGGGGAAACAGGTCACAGACGTGGGAACTCATACAGGATGTACATTAAGTGTCTCATTGCTTATGCTAAGTTTATACTTGAATGCCAAAGTATGGGAGTTGAGGTTTCTATTATATTGTATAGATGGGTAAGATTCAATGTATGTGTTGGAATGTGTCAGGGATTAATGCTTGGTCCAAGCAACAAATGGTTCGGGAGGAGATTGGGCACTATAAACCTCATTTGGTGGCTCTGACTGAGACTCACCTGGCATATAAAGTTGGGCTCTCTTAAGCAGCTGGGTTATAATATAGTTGCTTGTACATCTCAAACTTTATCAATTCGCGGGGTGGTGGTGCTTTCCTCTAGAAAATTTCAGGGTCAGGTGGTAAAAGCTACGGTTGATTCTAGGGGAAGGTGGGTATTGATCCAACTGACTTTATATTCATTTAAGTTTGTGCTGTGTGTTGTCTACGGACCAAACACTGACGATCCTGAATAATGTAACACACTATCACTGGAATTGTTGGACTGGGTAGGAGAACTGATTGTAATGGGTGATTTTACCTGCCTTATGGACTACAGTATTGACTCTACTAATCGCAGTGCTGCCCCTCGCAAGCCTAGAACTAGGGCTTCTCTCAACGATTTGACTAAGCTACATGGCATCTGCGATGCTTGGCGGACACTTTATCCAACAGAGCCTGGCTATACGTATTATTCCTACCCGCACAAACACTATCTATTCAAGGATAGACATGGTCTTTACTAAATGTACGCTTCTGGATAATATGGAAATGACTGTGTCCAAGGGTAGTTTCAGATCATAATCCAATATATTTCCATTTTTTGCCTGATGGGAATTGGCACAAGCCTAGTAGCTCTAGGTTTACTTTTCCCCGCCACTTATTAACTAATAGTGACTGCATAAATAATGTCTCAGGTCTGCTAAGGGAATTTTTTTTCTATCAATAGTGGTTCAGCGTCGCCTACAATATTATGGGACACTATGAAGGCATATGCACGCGGTATAACACTACAATATGTGCTCAATCAATCTAGAGTTATCTCTGAAGAATCTCATTCTTTACAGCAAACGGTGCGTCAGCTTGAACTATTACATGCTCTTAAAATCACTCAAGGAGCTATAGACGAGCGTAAAGTATTTTTTCAACTTTTAGAAATGCTATCTTGCATGGGACGCAGACTAAGGGAGCAGGTAGCTGCTAGATATGTGAAACATAGGAGGTTGCAATATGACTATAGTGAAAGGGTTGGTCGAGTTTTAGCACATCAAATTACAGAACAACAAAATAAGGATACACTTCAGGCAATTACAGGAACAGATGGAAGGCTCTAAACAAACACCACACTCATTCTGGAACAATTCTCCCAGTTTTATAGGAGTTGTATAACCAGTCGCAAAAGTTTGATCAGAATGAGTGCTCAGAGTATATTCAGCAGTGTCACTTACCATGTCTCACCGAGGATCAGGCATATGATTTGCAGACAGACATCTCAAGGTTGGAAATTGAGGTTGCACTAATGGCCTTATCATCGGGCAAGGCAGCTGGGGAGGACTCGCTGCCTATTGAGTTCTATAAGATATTAAAAGAGATACTGTGTGTGGAATTCTTCCTCGTTATTCAATATATTCGGGCAGGGGGGTTATCCCAGAAATCTGGAACACAACTAATATTGTTGTCTTTTTAAAAAAAAGACAAACCGGCTGACAATCTGGGATCATACAGGCCCATCTCACTGATCAATACGGATACAAAATGGTATGCCAAAATCTTGGCCTGCCGTCTCGCTCCACTAATCTCAACTTTAGTATCTCCACAACAACATGGATTCGTTCCAGGCAGAGATACCACCACGCATACCAAAACAGCAATCTCTGCATTTGATATTGCTGGGAAATCTGATATAAATATGGGAATCATACTACTTGATGCAGAGAAGGCATCCAACAGTGTTGCTTGGGACTGTTTATGGGCCACTCTGTCTGCTTTTGGTATAAGGGAAGATTTTATTAAATTGATTCAGGCACTATATAAGACACCATGCACTCGGGTTGCACATGCTGGGAATCTCGCTGATCCCTTTCGGATTTACTGAGACAGGGATGCCCGCTTTCCCCCCTGCTTTTTTCTCTTTATATAGAGCCTTACTTAGAGTCTCTCCTCAGGAATCCAACCATTGGTTCTTGGTGATCAACAACTGAAACTAACTGCATACGCGGACGATGTGGCAATTTTTTCTTCTGACCCAGAAACAGCAATTACTCAGATTACCCTTGAAGCACGTACCTTTGGGAAATGTTCAGGCTATAAGCTGAATTTATCTAAAACTCACGTTCTTCTAAATTTTACTACTGATCCTACGATTCCAGGGGCTACTACCTTAGCGGCTTATTTAGGTGTAAAGCTATGTCCTGTGGTTTCTAAAATTGTTAAATAAAATTATGAAACATTGCTATCTACAATAGTTCTCAAATTAAAATCATGGAATAAGCTACCACTTACCATTGTCAGATGAGTAAACATTATCAAGATGAACATTCTTCCCAAATTTCTTAATCTGTTTAGGGAAATCCTGCTGAGGGTCCCGGATTCTTTTTTTAACCCCTTCCATGCTCATGACGAGCTGGACTCGTCATGGCACACAGTGGTCGTGTGCTCATGACGAGTCCAGCTCGTCATGACACCCAGCACCGGAAATCCCTCTGGTGCGGGCACCAGAGGGATTCCCTTTACTCCCCTAAAGCCTTGAGAGCTGGGGAAGAGCTTCCCCAGCTCCCGAGGCCCCCCCCCTGGTTTCCCTGAAATGACGATCGGCGCGCACGTCGCGCTGATGTCATTTCAGTGAAACTGAAATGAGTCAAGAGGCTCATTTCAGTTTCAGTTTCTACGTGCTCAGGGGGCTATCTCAGCCCCCTGAGCACGTAGAAACTCAGGAGAGGTATCGTTGGAAAGGGGAGAATCTCCCTTTCCAATGGTACCCCTGCCTAGTGGATCCCTGCTTGGGGATCGCCCCAGGAGGGCGATCCCCAAGCAGGGATCCACCCACTAGGCACCAGTGAGGGGGGAGCGGCCCCTTGGGCAAGGGCCTTTGCTCCCCCCATAAAGATTTTGGCATGATTAGTATTTCTGCCCCCCCGGGGGGGTAGAAAGCCCACTAGACACCAGGGATTTTTTATGGGATATTTATTAGGGGTGGGGGCTGCCCAAAATGGTTTGCAGGGGATTCTGGGTAGGAAAACGTTGTGGGACCCACGCAAGCCATACCTCGCTGGACTCCCCCGGGTGTCTAGCTTTCAGAAATATTTGGGTTTGGTAGTTTCCCAAGATGGCCGCCGAGCCCGGGGACCAAAACCCAGGTGACCCCTCTTGCAAAACCAGGTTGTTTTGTGATAGGTAATTTTGATGTCGCCTCAATAGGTTTTGGGCCCTTTTCTGTCGCGGGTACTTGACCCACCCACGCGAGTGAGGTATCATTTTTAATCGGGAGACCTGGGGGAACGCTGGGTGGGAGGAAATTTGTGGATCCAAGTAGATTCCAGAACTTTCCCACACAGAAATTTGAGAAAAAAGTGATTTTTTCAGCTAAATTTGAGGTTTGCAGGGAATTCTGGGTAGGAAAACATTAGGGGACCCACACAAGCCATACCTCGCTGGACTCCCCCGGGTGTCTAGTTTTCAGAAATGTGTGGGTTTGGTAGGTTTCCCTAGATGGCCGCCGAGCCCTGGCCCAAAAACTCATGGGACCCCCCTTGCAAAACCAGGTTGTTTTGTGATAGGTAATTTTGATGTCGCCTCAATAGGTTTTGGGCCCTTGCCTGTTGCGGGTACTTGAACCACCCACACCAGTGAGGTTTTTGGCCCTGGGCTCGGCGGCCATCTTAGGAAACCTACCAAACCCACACATTTCTGAAAACTAGACACTCGGGGGAGTCCAGCGATGAATGGCTTGCGTGGGTCCCCCAACGTTGTCCTACCCAGAATCCCCTGCAAACCTGACATTTTGCTGAAAAAAATCACTTTTTTCACACATTTTGTGTGGGAAAGTTGTGGCATCACCGGGCTGACACAAATTTCCTACCACCCAGCGTTCCCCCAGGTCTCCTGATAAAAATGGTGCATCACTCGGGTGGGAGGTCCAAGTACGCTGGACAGGCAAGGGCCCAAAACGTATTGAGGCGACATCAAAATTGCCTATCACAAAACGACCTGGTTTTGCAATGGGGGTCCCATGACTTTTTGGCCTGGGGCTCAGCGGCCACCTAGGGAAACCTACCAAACCCACACATTTATGAAAAGCAGACACCCGGGGATTCCAGGGAGGTATGGCTGCGTGGATCCCCAACGCTTTCTTACCCAGAATACCCTGCAAACATGAAATTTGGCTGAAAAAATCATTTTTTCACACATTTTTGTGTGGTAAAGTTGTGGCATCACGGGGCTGACACAAATTTCCCACCACCCAGCGTTCCCCCAGGTCTCCCGATAAAAATGGTGCCTCAGTCGGGTGGGAGGCCCAAGTACCCGCGACAGGCAAGGGTCCACAACGTATTGAGGCGACCTCAAAATGGCCTATCACAAAACGACCTGGTTTTGCAAGGGGGGTCCCATGACGTTTTGGCCCGGGGCTCGGCAGCTACCTAGGGAAACCTACCAAACCCACACATTTCTGAAAAGTAGACACCCGGGGGATTCCAGGGAGGTATGGCTTGCGTGGATCCCCCAACGTTTTCTTACCCAGAATCCCCTGCAAACCTGAAATTTGGCTGAAAAAAATCACTTTTTTCACACATTTTTGTGTGGTAAAGTTGTGGCATGACGGGGCTGACACAAATTTCCTACCACCCAGCGTTCCCCCAGGGCTCCCGATAAAAATGGTGCCTCACTCGGGTGGGAGGCCCAAGTACCCGCGACAGGCAAGGGCCCAAAACATTTTGTGATAGGCAATTTTGATGTCACCTCAATACGTTGTGGGCCCTTGCCTGTCGCGAGTACTTGGGCCTCCCACCCGAGTGAGGCACCATTTTATCGGGAGACCTGGGGAACGCTGGGTGTAGGAAATTTGTGTCAGCCCCGTGATGCCACAACTTTACCACACAAAAATGTGTGAAAAAGGAATTTTTTCAGCAAAATGTCAGGTTTGCAGGGGATTCTGGTAAGAAAACGGAGGATCCACGCAAGCCATACCTCCCTGGAATCCCCGGGTGTCTACTTTTCAGAAATGTGTGGGTTTGGTAGGTTTCCTAGGTGGCCGCCCGGCCCCGGGCCAAAGCGTCATGGGACCCCCTTGCAAAACCAGGTCGTTTTGTGATAGGCAATTTTGATGTCGCCTCAATACGTTGTGGGCCCTTGCCTGTCGCGGGTACTTGGGCCTCCCACCCGAGTAAGGCACCATTTTTATCGGGAGACCTGGGGGAACGCTGGGTGGTAGGAAATTTGTGTCAGCCCCGTGATGCCACAACTTTACCACACAAAATGTGTGAAAAAGGGATTTTTCAGCAAAATGTCAGGTTTGCAGGGGATTCTGGGTAAGAAAACGTTGGGGGATCCACGCAAGCCATACCTCCCTGGAATCCCCGGGTGTCTACTTTTCAGAAATGTGTGGGTTTGGTAGGTTTCCTTGGTGGCCGCCGAGCCCCGGGCCAAAACGTCATGGGACCCCCCTTGCAAAACCAGGTCGTTTTGTGATAGGCCATTTTGAGGTCGCCTCAATACGTTGTGGGCCCTTGCCTGTCGCGGGTACTTGGGCCTCCCACCCGAGTGAGGCACCATTTTTTCGGAAGACCTTGGGGAACGCGGGGTGGGTGGAATTTTGTGGATCCACGCAGATTCCAGAACTTTCCACCACAGAAAAGTGAGGAAAATGTGTTTTTTTGCCAATTTTTAGGTTTGCAAGGGATTCTGGGTAACAGAACCTGGTGAGAGCCAGTCAAGTCACCCCATCCTGGATTCCCCTGGGTGTCTACTTTTCAAAAATATATAGGTTTGCTAGGTTTCCCTAAGTGCCGGCAGAGCTAGGGTTAAAAAACTACAGCTAGGCACTTTGCAAAAAAAAGGGTCATTTTTCACTGTGAAAATGTGGTGCGTCCACGTTGCGTTTTGCGCTACTTCCTGTCGCGGGCACTAGGCCTACCCACACAAGTGAGGTACCATTTTTTCGGAAGACCTTGGGGAACGCGGGGTGGGTGGAATTTTGTGGATCCACGCAGATTCCAGAACTTTCCACCACAGAAAAGTGAGGAAATTTTATTTTTTTTGCCAATTTTTTAGGTTTGCAAGGGATTCTGGTTAACAGAACCTGGTGAGAGCCAGTCAAGTCACCCCATCCTGGATTCCCCTGGGTGTCTACTTTTCAAAAATGTATAGGTTTGCTAGGTTTCCCTAAGTGCCGGCAGAGCTAGGGTTCAAAAACTACAGCTAGGCACTTTGCAAAAAAAGGGTCATTTTTCACTGTGAAAATGTGGTGCGTCCACGTTGCGTTTTGCGCTGCTTCCTGTCGCTGGCACTAGGCCTACCCACACAAGTGAGGTACCATTTTTTTCGGAAGACCTTGGGGAACGCGAGGTGGGTGGAATTTTGTGGATCCACGCAGATTCCAGAACTTTCCACCACAGAAAAGTGAGGAAAATGTGTTTTTTTTGCCAATTTTTAGGTCTCGCCTACGCAGCGCACATGCGCTGCATAGGCAAAAAGACCTTTTGTAATCGATTCGGCTTTTCAGCCAAAAACGTGCACGCGTTCCATTGCCTTCAATGGCAACGCGTGCACGTTTGGCGATTCACTTGCGGGAGCGAGCAGCTGGCGCCATATGGTAGCAATTATCGCTCCTGGCGCCGCTCGCTCCTGCAAGGGAATCGCACTCCCCCCACCCCTTTAACCCGGAGTACTGTTTCACTTGTTCTCGGATGCAACAAGTGCTGGATCTTGGGGCAGATGCTAAGAATAGCGACCTGTGCCACTTTAAGGGGGGGCCGGTATTTAAGGTGCGGTAGCGAAGGGGTAAATGGACTACTTCGTGTACTGTCTGGAGAGCGCCTAGATGCGACGAGGTGGGGGGGAGATGTGTGTGCCTTAATGAGGGACTAGTATACACTGGAGGTTACACGGGGTTCGGTGATTGCTCGGGGTGCGGTTTGCAAAGGATTGTAGTTCTAATTTGTGTTGTGATAAGCTTCAGGGAGGTGAAGTGGGGGGAGATTCACTCCTTAACTTACAAAAAAAACCTACATGTGGCCGCAAGTCGCTGTGGAGCTCCACCTGTCATCTCTGACGATGTTACAACGAGTGCGCCGAGGGTGGGACCTCCCTGAGCACCTCTGTTCTGCGGGGCCAGCGACCAGACAGGGCGCGCGCTCGCATACCAAAAACACCGAGAGCCCGGGCCGGCGGTCAGGCCAAGAAATACAATTCACACCCAGACAGTAATAACAGGAGCGACAACGACCAATGAATGTTTTTACTGTTTTAGCGGCTTACTCGGGGTTGTTTGCGGATGCCCTTCGACAGCATGGCAGCTGAATTACTCAATGCTGGTACTGCCCCTCTGTATATAAATCCATTCTTCCTAGGAGAGGTAACGTGCTACCATTAAACAAGTGTCAGCTCTTTTGGTGAGTGTTGACACTGCCCATTTAAATGCCCAATGCCCTGCCGAGGAGTGATTTTAATAAGAGCGTACTCGCACGCCTCAATGCTCTGGGATAGTGAGTACCTGCACTTTTATGGTGTTGTTTCCAGCACCGGATATTGCCCCCTAATAAACAAGCCAATTCGGATGAGGAGTGTTGATACTGCCCCAAAAGTCTAGAACTTCTTCTGAGTTATGCTGATGCTGCCTACATGTACATGTTACTACTGCCCATTGAAAAACTGGCAGCTCTGTTGATGAGTGCGCCCTCGGCCCTCTGAAGTATGTGCAGGCCTGTCGAAAATCATAGCTACTGCTCATTTACATTTCTGCCGATGAGCGTTGGTGGTGTCCCATCAAGTCTTTGCCAGGTGTAGGTCCTGTCCACCATACCACAAGCAAATCATGCCAATTATATATATGTCAGTTCAGCTGAGGAATTTTGAAGCCGGTACATTAAATGTGCGCAGGCATTGATTGTCCCATTACATATACGACAGTCACTGGGAGGAGTGGTACACTGCTGCCCCAATGCAAATAAGGCAATTCAAGAAATGACACACCACATTTGTGGTAGCTGTGGCTAGGCATGTGGATACCTCGGTGTGTGAGTTTTGGGGGTGACGAGCAGCGGTTAGACTGGTGACCTGTCTGCGTATGAGGTGACGTATCGGGCGCCCTGCATGATGTGAGGTATGGTGCGCTCTGCATGAGGTGATGTATGGTGCGCTCTCCGTGTGATGATGTATGGTGCGCCCTGCATGAGATGAGGTATGGTGCGCGCTCTGCTTGAGGTGTTGTATGGTGCGCTCTCCGTGTGGTGATGTATGGTGCGCTCAGCGTGTGGTGATGTATCGTGTGCCCCACGTGTGGTGATGTGTTGTGCGCTCTGCGTGTCGTGTGCCCTGTGTGTGGTGATTTATCGAGCGCTCTGCGTGTGGGGATGTATCGTGTGCCCCGCGTGTGATGTGTTGTGCGCTCTGCGTGTAGTAATGTATTGTGTGCCCTGGGTGTGGTGATGTATTGTGCGCTCTGCGTGTAGTGATGTATCGTGTGCCCTGTGTGTGGTGATGTATCGTGTGCCCTGTGTGTGGTGATGTATCGTGCGCTCTGCGTGTGGTGTTGTACCGTGCGCCCTGAGTGTGGTGATGTGTGTGCACTCTGCGTGAGGTGATGTATCGTGCGCTCTGCTTTGGTGACATGTATCGTGTGCCCTGTGTGTGGTGTTGTATCGTGCGCCCTGCGTGTGGTAGCGTGTCTTGCGCTCTGCGTGTGGTGATGCATGTTTCTTGATATCTCTGCCTTCTCTTCCAGGCCTACACTGCGGTGTCGCTGAAACGCCCCGGCAGGGGTCGCCTGCTGAAGATAGGGGCCATTGCGCTCATCTCCGGGGCGCTGCTGCTGCTCTTCGGCGCCATCGGGGCGGCCCCGTTGCCGGCCACGCTGTGGCCCCGTTGCTCGTCCTGCCCTCTGGGCCTCATATCCCACGCCTGCCTGTGCGGGAGGAGGGAGAGCGGGACCGGGATGCCCCAAGCCTGTGCCCACCGCCTACTTCCCAGTCCCAACTTCTAAAAACATTCGCATTAGGGCCTTCTTCCCTTGTAAATCTCTATTCATGACCCCCGGGAGGCTCCCATTCCCCACCCCCTCTCACGGACAGCCCCTTCTCCTAATGACCGGGTAAAACCCGGCTATCTTCCATCCCCCCCCCACCCCACCCCCCGGCGTCCTCAGATAAGCACATTTGAACCCCTCTCACTGCCGGTGCAGCCACTTTCAATAGAACGCTAACTTTACCCCCACTTACCTCAAATCCGCGTGCTTAATTAGTCCCACTTGTGTCAGTTATAATTGGCTTCTTTTGTATCTTGCGGACTAGACCCAGGTGGGCATCAAGAGCGCTAAATAAAGCCTCCCGTGTGTCTAGTTGCTTTTATGTTTGAAACTTCTTACGTATATACATTGTCATTATTCCCCCTTCACCACATGTTGCATTTTTTCAGCTGGGACGGCTCTGTGTTTCCACCTACCCTACAATGCCCATGATGAATTTGGGGCTTCCAGCCTGTTCTCAGCGCGTCATTGCCATGCACAACTGGCAATATACAGATTAGACATTATAACTGCAAGCTGTTATTTTTTAACCTTGTTTCAAGCGCTTCTTTGTTATTCTTTTGTCCACGATTTAGGGAATGCAAAGTAATGCACAGGCACAGATGTCAACCTGTCATTCATTATCCTGGTAGCAATATGAACATGTGAATGTCCAAACCTGGTATAACTCTGCATTGTAGACCTCAGCAGATGTCCAGGGAGGCTGGTACGTCCGCCTGATTAAGTCATCAGTTCTCGAACAAGGATATGAGTGTCCTTGTGCTCATGATCGTTGTCCTTAAATACCAAGGAAGTAACCCACTGGAGAGCACAATAAAAGCATAAAATGTAAAAATTGCCAATATGATGAATACTAAGAAGATTGAGCTATCGGTCTGTGCAGCGTGACAGCACTTGTAGCAACCACATCATTATGCTCAGTGAATCAAAAGTAACCCATGCCAATCACTACACCCCCAAGAAAAACAGAAAAATTAAATGCATGCACAAGTATGACTTCTTCCGCACTGCACACTAGGACAAAATGCCTTGCACTTGCATGACATAGTAATATACCGCACAAACTAATGTTAAAACAGTACAACAGCTGGTTTAGGGAAAATATGTAAGAAAGTGAATGACCCAACCAGGAGCCATCCTCACCCCTGAGAAGCTGCAGAAACAGGAGCATCTGCACATGGCAAATGCATATCAAACAGAGCCAGCTCCCTGCTGCATTCCATCAAACTACACAGGCTTTGCCTGTGATTTCAAAGATACCCAGCACTTAATTTGTGTCAGTGGTTGCTGGTGGTGGGCACCATCACTTTTTTTGGGAGAACCGGGACTTATTTTTCACCAACAGATTTACCCAGGAGTAAGACAAAAACAAGCATTGGCATAGCCAATAGGTCTCGCCTTTGGGACCTTATAAGTGTTTAGCCATGCAACAGTTGATGTTGTTGCACCAAGGATATTGTGCTGCATAACTAAATACTTATAAGGTCCCAAAAGCGAGACCTATTGGCTATGCCAATGCTTGTTTAGGTTTGCAAGGGATTCTGGGTAACAGAACCTGGTGAGAGCCAGTCAAGTCACCCCATCCTGGATTCCCCTGGGTGTCTACTTTTCAAAAATGTATAGGTTTGCTAGGTTTCCCTAAGTGCCGGCAGAGCTAGGGTTCAAAAACTACAGCTAGGCACTTTGCAAAAAAAGGGTCATTTTTCACTGTGAACATGTGGTGCATCCACGTTGCGTTTTGCGCTGCTTCCTGTCGCGGGCACTAGGCCTACCCACACAAGTGAGGTACCATTTTTTTGGAAGACCTGGGGGAACGCGGGGTGGGTGGAATTTTGTGGATCCACGCAGATTCCAGAACTTTCCACCACAGAAAAGTGAGGAAAATGTGGTTTTTTTGCCAATTTTTTAGGTTTGCAAGGGATTCTGGGTAACAGAACCTGGTGAGAGCCAGTCAAGTCACCCCGTCCTGGATTCCCCTGGGTGTCTACTTTTCAAAAATGTATAGGTTTGCTAGGTTTCCCTAAGTGCCGGCAGAGCTAGAGTTCAAAAACTACAGCTAGGCACTTTGCAAAAAAAGGGTCATTTTTCACTGTGAAAATGTGGTGCGTCCACGTTGCGTTTTGCGCTGCTTCCTGTCGCGGGCACTAGGCCTACCCACACAAGTGAGGTACCATTTTTTGGAAGACCTTGGGGAACGCGGGGTGGGTGGAATTTTTTGGATCCACGCAGATTCCAGAACTTTCCACCACAGAAAAGTGAGGAAAATGTGTTTTTTGGCCAATTTTTTAGGTTTGCAAGGGATTCTGGGTAACAGAACCTGGTGAGAGCCAGTCAAGTCACCCCATCCTGGATTCCCCTGGGTGTCTACTTTTCAAAAATGTATAGGTTTGCTAGGTTTCCTAAGTGCCGGCAGAGCTAGGGTTCAAAAACTACAGCTAGGCACTTTGCAAAAAAAGGGTCATTTTTCACTGTGAAAATGTGGTGCGTCCACGTTGCGTTTTGCGCTGCTTCCTGTCGCGGGCACTAGGCCTACCCACACAAGTGAGGTACCATTGTTTTCGGAAGACCTTGGGGAAGGCGGGGTGGGTGGAATTTTGTGGATCCACACAGATTCCAGAACTTTCCACTACAGAAAAGTGAGG
This sequence comes from Calotriton arnoldi, assembly GCA_963921515.1. Taxonomy (NCBI): domain Eukaryota; kingdom Metazoa; phylum Chordata; class Amphibia; order Caudata; family Salamandridae; genus Calotriton; species Calotriton arnoldi. The sequence continues at coordinate 2,108,807 of CAWUFW010002440.1, read as the reverse complement.
AAAATGTGTTTTTTTTGCCAATTTTTTAGGTTTGCAAGGGATTCTGGGTAACAGAACCTGGTGAGAGCCAGTCAAGTCACCCCATCCTGGATTCCCCTGGGTGTCTACCTTTCAAAAATGTATAGGTTTGCTAGGTTTCCCTAAGTGCCGGCAGAGCTAGGGTTCAAAAACTACAGCTAGGCACTTTGCAAAAAAAGGGTCATTTTTCACTGTGAAAATGTGGTGCGTCCACGTTGCGTTTTGCGCTGCTTCCTGTCGCGGGCACTAGGCCTACCCACACAAGTGAAGTACCATTTTTTTCGGAAGACCTTGGGGAACGCGGGGTGGGTGGAATTATGTGGATCCACGCAGATTCCAGAACTTTCCACCACAGAAAAGTGAGGAAAATATGTTTTTTTTGCCAATTTTTTAGGTTTGCAAGGGATTCTGGGTAACAGAACCTGGTGAGAGCCTGTCAAGTCACCCCATCCTCGATTCCCCTGGGTATCTACTTTTCAAAAATGTATAGGTTTGCTAGGTTTCCCTAAGTGCCGGCAGAGCTAGGGTTCAAAAACTACAGCTAGGCACTTTGCAAAAAAGGGTCATTTTTCACTGTGAAAATGTGGTGCGTCCACGTTGCGTTTTGCGCTGCTTCCTGTCGCGGGCACTAGGCCTACCCACACAAGTGAGGTACCATTTTTTTGGAAGACCTTGGGGAACGCGGGGTGGGTGGAATTTTGTGGATCCACGCAGATTCCAGAACTTTCCACCACAGAAAAGTGAGGAAAATGTGGTTTTTTTGCCAATTATTTAGGTTTGCAATGGATTCTGGGTAACAGAACCTAGTGAGAGCCAGTCAAGTCACCCCATCCTGAATTCCCCTGGGTGTCTAGTTTTCAAAAATTTATAGGTTTGCTAGGTTTCCCTAAGTGCCCGCAGAGCTAGGGTTCAAAAACTACAGCTAGGCCCTTTGCAAAAAAAGGGTAATTTTTCATTGTGAAAATGTGGTACGTCCAGGTTGCATTTTGAGCCGTTTCCTGTTGTGGGCACAAGGCCTACCCACACAAGTGAGGTACCATTTTTATCGGGAGACTTAGGGTAACACAGAATTGTAGAGCAACTGTTATTACCTATTGACTTTCGATGCATTTCTGCCTTCCAAATGAAAGACAATGTGTAAAAATAAGTCATTTTGAAAAATGACCTATAATTCTCATGCTAGTATGGGTACTCCCAATTTCGGAAATGTGCAAATATCTACTGTTTCTAAAATCTACATTTTTTTCCCATTTCAGAAATACATAGGTCTCTTTCATAACAATTTTTCCATGTATACATTTTCCCAAAATAATTGCTATATACCCGGTACATAATAAAAAACCATTGCAAGATGCTGCTCAGTTATTGGCTCTGGGTTCGTCTGGTTCTTGGTGAACCTACAAGTCCTATATATCCCCACAACCAGAAAGGTCCAGCGGATATAACGGTATATTGCTTTCAAATAGCTGTCATAATTAGAAGAAGTTACAGGTGAAAACGTTGACACAAATGGCTGTTTTTTCCAACTAATTTTCAATTTTCCCTTTATTTAACTGTTAGTTTCTATAAGGAAAACTTTAAGGATCTACACAAATGACCCCTTGCTGAATTCAGAGTTTTGTCTACTTTTCAGAAATGTATGGCTTTCCAGGATCCATTATTGGTTTCATACCCATTTCTACCATTAACTGGAAGGAGGTTGAAAGCACAAAAAAATAGCAAAAATAGGCTATGTCCCAGAAAAATGCCAAAACTGTGTAAAAAAAGTTGGTTTTCTGACAAAAGTCTGCTTGTGCCTGAAAGCTGGGAAGATGGTGATTTCAGCACCACAACCCCTTTTTTGATGCCATTTGCAGGGGAAAAACAAGACGCTTTCTTCTGTAGCCCTTTTTTCGCATTTTTCCCCCCAAAAACAAAATTCTGGTGTATTTTGGCTAATTTCTGGGTCCCCTCCAGGGGAATCCACAAACCCTGGGTACCTTTACAATCCCCATGATGTTAGAAAAAAAGGACGCAAATTTGGCGTGGATACCTTATGTGGTCAAAATGTTACAGGGGCCTAAGCGGGCACTACCCCAAATAGCCAAAAAAAGGCTTAGCACAGGGGGGGGGAAATGCCTAGCAGCGAAGGGGTTAAAAGGCTGTAAGGTGCTATTGGAAGTTTTATCAGGGGCTACAGCTGGGCAAGGCAAGCCAACCTATTTTTGAAACTTCCTTTTAAGAAAGGAGGACTTTCGCTCCCAGATTTTAAGTTGTATTTTTGGGCCACTTTTACCAGTCACTTATGTAGCTTACTGACTTTAGGGGAGCCTGATCCAATACCTTTCTGCTACCAGCTTGCTCTAGAAGCAGATCTTTTTTGTCGGCTAGGGGATCCCAACTATTACAAAAGGGTACGTTTTGAGATACTAAAAGATATCATTGGTATCTGGTGGGGGATCTGTAAGAAATACTCCTTAGCTCTATCAACAAAGATACCCCCATATGGGACAATCCTGCTTTTCCCTCTATTTTGGGGATCCAACCTGTAGAGTATGGACACAATGCAGCATTATCACAATGGGCCAATTATTTGATATGAATGGCTTTAGATATCCTTCTTCATACTATTTTAAGCCTAGTATCAAACTTACTATAAGTATGATGTATCAGGCATTTTTGCAGCTTGCTGTAGAAGACACCCAGCTATTAGCAGCAAAGTGGAGCAGGCTCCTCTCGTCTGAGATTTCGGCTGGGGAGATCCAGATGGCTTTAGATCTGCTGGATCGCTCAATACATTCTGTTAATCATTAGCTACAACAGTGGCGTACGCTGTGCCTTCTATGCTATACCCCAGATGTGATTTTAAAATGGGGAGCAACTGCCTCTACAGATAGAACAGACAGAACCAAATGCCCTAAGTGCAGCCTTTTGGCTGCTGATGTCTTGAATTTGTTTGTGCTTTGTCCGTGTCTACAAAACGTTTGGGACGGGGTGACGAAGTTTATATCGCTAAGTCTGGGCTTTCCAGTACAATTATCCGTTAAAGAGAGAATGATGGATGTCAAATATGACCTTGAAGGGAGCTTGCAGCAATTAATGATGATTATACTGGTACCGGCCCAACTCTGCATTGCTAGGGCATGGGTCTCAGAGAGTGCCCCTAAAGATACAGAATGGTGTCCCATTATCTATCAGATATATGCACTGGAACTTGCTTTGGCCAAAGCAAGGGCCCCCTCCTTGCTTCTAAAGTTTGATAAGATTTGGAAACAGTTTTGTTGGGATTTTATCAATGCTGATCATGATTAAAATATATTGGGAAAATGTGTTATGGGGGGCAAAAAAGGGGGGAAAATATGTGTATGTAATCCCTATTTAATTTAATATAATACAGTCTAGAAGACCACTTAAAGAGAAAAAACCTATGGCTCAGAGGACGTAGCGAGGAGGTACTGGATGCAATCTTGAACACTTCGTGGTCGGAATGCTCTGATCCCTCCTAGGCATCAACCACCTCCAAATACGGATCGACAGGGTACACTGAGCAGGCCCCAGGAGATCGTCTCAACAACAGTGGCCCAGAGATGTGCTCATCAAATTCCACTACTTCTCTGAAAAAGTGAAAGTCCTACAGCACGCCAGAAAGTGTGGAGAAGTGAGCTTCCAGGGCTACTCCTGCACGGTTTTCCAGGAAGTTTCCCAACTGATACTGCAATGCCACATGGCATTCCGAGACAATGGAATACGGAACAGATGAACATACACCATTGGGCTCTCTTTTAAGCTGGAAGATAAAAACCATACTGTCACAGAGGTGCAATGAGCTGTGTCAATGTTAGACATCACCATCGATGGCATACCCGGAAACCTGCATACAACAGACAGGGAGTCAGGGTCCTCAAGTGGCAATGGGGAAACAGTCGCCACCCACAAGCCCAGAATGAGAAATTATCAAATGACACCCAGGGCTCGGCCAAACGATTGAAGGAAACGCACGCCCTATGGGCTCAAGAATGGCTCCGGCCCAATCATGGTCTGATGCTTGGGAACGGGACCTGAACTGCCTTGAACATGGAGCTGAACTCGTGAGCCCCCAATATTTGAGCTGGAGACACAGTGCAAGGGGGAGCCCAATGGTCAGGATAGGCCCAGTAAGAAACACTGCCATTTTACACGCTCCTGTTTCCTAAGTTGACTTCTCTTTTACACACCGTGACTTTTGACATACATTTGCTTGCGTGACCATGCAGGATAACATTCTCTGAATCTGCACTGCTTACATTTCCACTTGGTAGGCACACTATCACGATACCTCGAATATTCAGTAGAAGGAATAAAGTTCACTGCACAAATGTTATTTATGCTATTGTCTGAAAGGAGATGACGCTAACCAACTAGCATAAACAATTACCTCCTGACAGGGGTTATGACATGGCCACATGTGTTCTACTGTTATAAATACACAACCACTTCCTTGTTTTGGCAGAGGAGCACTCAGCTAAAACTGCGGGGTTACCACATGTCGGAATTCCAGCTCAGCTGATTCCTGCGTACCAACACGAGGGATGTCCAGCTCTACACCAAGACAGACAGCTTGATAACACTTACCCACAGGTAACAGGGAGTTAGTCCACCTGGCAGGGATTTGGTAGATTACCCACCCTAGGCAGGAGTACAACTATGCACAGTACTTATATGCCTGCATATATACACTGTCTTAACATAATGGTGGAAATGTTCATCCTTTTCACTGTACTTATAATGCTAATTACACTAATCTGTTTCATTCTACTCATAATTGCAGCACACGTATTTTATGCAAGAATCACAGCGCTACACTAAATATTGTAAAGCTTTGCTGAGTCTTGTGTACTTCGCAGGGTATGCATGAGAGTCCAAACAAAAGAGTTCTAGATCTATTACCACGATTACTTAGGGGATCAGGGTTGTCATGTTCTGAAGTTGCATACATATTTGCTAGCCTGTAAGGTTAGGGGTTCAGATGGTGCACTGTAAGCTAGCAGGACTATAGGCCAATATCACCTGAGGGTGTGTGGGGAATCAGACTCACACCATCCCAACCTTTATGTAGTCCAACAAACACACAATTTTACCACACTTGGTACAAGCCGTGCGACATGGCGCCGCCAACGTTAGGGTTTGGGCTCTTATTTAATGGATTGCCTGAGTAGTTTTTTTTGTGTACCCAAAGACCCCTACTCGCCTAGGAACAGGAGAAGTCCTTGGTGTTAGGAAATAATCATCCTCAGCGGAGTAGGTTAAACCCTATGTACTGGCTGTAGGTTGTTCGAGCTTGAACGCATCACCCTCTCTGATTCCACATATCCAAATGTCTGAAACTGACGAAACGGTTACCAACATACCTGGTAACTGCATACATGCGGTTACACAAATGTTGTTGCAACGTGGTCTGCCCTAGATGGTTGGAGACGTTACCTTTGTGGTGGAGGCTCACGAAGCATTCAGAACAGAGATATTCTATTCATGGGTTACATTCCCAGCAGTCAATGAACATACAAGACTGTTTCACACATACAGTGCCTAACAACTACACAGCTTATGAAGCTATATAAGTACCATTAACTTACCAAGAACATCAAAATTGGCTTGAAGGCACCCTACCACACACACATACCAATGTTAGACTAGGTCCCCTTACTAAAGAGGGAGCAAAATAGCCAGTCTTAGCCAGTTACACACCATATCCAGATATAAATAATCTAGGAGCATCAGAACAGATCTAGTCAAAACATATAGATGTTTAACACAGTTTGTCATGGGAACAATGACAATAAATCCTGCGAGGGCTGCTCAAGGTGCACAACCACAATTGGTTACACAGGCATTTAGTCCACAGATTATCAATGCTGTTATGGGTAAGAAACCCACCAGACGGGAAGAAATTCCATTCTGGATTGCACAAAAAAACAAAGCCAGCTTGAAGCAGTGTTACACCATACAGGACCTCGGGACAAACACAGAATTCTTACAATTTACCTGCCAATGGGGATAGCTCCCCTGTAGAGGACTGCTCCACATGGGGTACGGTCTTTGCTGCAGTATATATCAGAACTCATGATATGCCCTCATTAGCTGTTTTGCCAGAAGTGCTTAAACCGATTCAAAATGAGTAAGGGCAGCCTCTGCCCTAGATTTAGGGATGAAACTGATGGACAATTTTGCCGCAGTGTCCGCCATAATGTTAACTAATGTTAAAGGGGAAGCAGAAGCGTTGACTTTAGGCCAGCGCCTACGGGACTTGGCTCTGGGACAACAGGAGCACAAATTACCAAAAATTAATCGAAGAAACATACGCAACAGTGGGTAGAGATAATTTGGGAGCCAGAACTAATAAACCTCAAATTAAGAGTAATTCTGAAAAGGATACCTCTAGGCAAGCACTGACTCTTCTACAAAGAAGAAGTGGGACAATAAGAAACATAAAGAAAAGACTAAGTCACTGGGTGGATCTCCTCAACAGGAGGCCACTAAAAAACACTATAATCTGAATAACCGTGATAATATTAAAGCGCCTGGCAGGTATCAGGATACTGACACACTTTTTTGGGGGGAGTTTTAAATAGTGCTAACTCGACCCGAAGGTATCAGATACTTTACATGAGCACCAGTTATGTTACAGACGGACACATTCATAATTTTTTTTTTGTCGTTCATCTTGTTCCTTTCAGGAGACATCCGAGAAACGATTGGAGAGAGGGGGACAGTCAGAGCACAGATCAGAGGAGTACGTGAAACTGAAGGACTCACAACGCTCGTCTGACTACATAATACAAAAGGAAGACAAACCTAAACAGTCAAAACCTCAATTCAAAAAGAAGGTAGCTGTACTGAAAGATGCTGCGGATATTGAGGACACTGCTTCTGAGTGGGCTCTGACCATGCTGGACAGTGCAGCAGTAGTCACAATAGCTTGCCGGAACCAGATAGATTATTTGGTGGGAGTAGCGTTGAATGACTATATCCAGGTGGAAACACCGAATACCAGGGTAAACGACCCACGTCGTTTGTACGAAATGAAACTCCAATTGGAGGGGGACGTACCTAGAAATATTAAAGTTCTCTTTTGGGAGAATTGGTCATTCAGCTACGATAGTCTTTTGGCCTAAAAGGATTGGCCACCGAAGATTGTGATGGATTGCCCTAAGGGTGAAACAGTAATTTTATCTGCCTTTTCCGACCTCGTCCCAGAATCAGTTAAACATTCATACAAGGAGTGGGCGTTAGCACTCGCCCCTGCATTATACCGCAATCACGTGGGGTAGGATGACTGTTCCTTTTATCATGAGATACCACTGAAGTCGAACCAACAACCTCAAATACAATATTACATTAAAAATGAGGCTGAAAAACAAGTTAGAGAGATTCTCACAAAACTTGAATACCAAGGTGTAATAGAATGTTGCACCTTACCTATGATTAATCCATTGTTTCCAGTTATGAAACCAGACCATTCATATTGTCTAGTATTAGATTACAGACATCAAATTACAGCTACACTTACATTCGCAGTACAAAATTTGCATAGTGTAGCACTAATGAACAATATAGTGTGTAAAAATTACAAAATAACACTAGATACCTCGAATTGATTTTTCTGCCAACATATAGCGCCAGGAAGCAGGTATTCGACTGCATTTTCCACGCTGGGTCTCAGAAACAGTTCTGTAATTTGCCGTAGGGGGTATAAAAAACAGCCCGGGGTTGTTATCAGCCCGAGTTACAGAACTTCTACAGAATTTGATGATCAGGCATTGTCCTATGTCGATGACATTTATTTGACAGATGATGACCTCTCTACACACTTGTCAAGAATAGATAGCATAGTTCTGGGATTTGCTCATGTGGGCCACAAATGTAATTAAAAAATGTTTTTTAAATCGCCCATCTCAATGTCCTGTTTCTGGGATACAAGCTGTCAAGTGAAGACAAAAGCCTTGTGACACACGTTTTAGAGAAATGTGCATATTCTTACAACCATCAAACTCACTGAAGAAACTTAAATCCATATTGAGATTCCTAAATTTTGTCAGAACATACATTCCCGATTACGCAGAACGGGATAAACCATTCTACAACTTAATTGCATACATTGGACAACTGAGCACACACATTCTGCGTTCAGTGCAAGCTGACATGCTAGCTTCAAACCACTTACACACGTGTAAACTCCACAAACCTGGTGATAGGAATCATTGCGGGGTCATCAGGGTATACCTATGTTACGTTCAATGAAAGTGACAGTACCAATTGCATATAAATCGCATTTTTACATCGCGTAGATGCATTTTGCAAGGACATAAAAAATCCTGACAGCGGTACAAACTGCTGTGGTGAGAGAGAGAGAATTGGCGCAGGGGAAAAGATAAATTATTGTGACTCCAGTGCCAGCCTTAGTAGCTGTCACAAAAGCTAGCATTTCTAATGCAAAAGTATTACATGCGAGATGGATACAGTGGGCCAACTCTTTCACCGTAACAGATGTAGACTACAGATTTGACTCTACACTACAAACACAGGGCTTTCTGCAATATGAACACAAATATCCTCTGCCTAATGAAGTCATGCCTTTTTATCAGTATGATTACATCATCTATACCGACGGTTCTGCACACCCTGCGGTAGGGACAAAGGACAAATATACTGCAGCATGTGCTGCCATAGAAAAGCGCATGCAGGACTGAGGATTCCACCCTGAAAAGACCTACACGCACTCACTTGGTGATTGCACAGCTGTTGGAACTCAGGGGTCTAATTCTGGCACTGGAGAATATGAATCCCAAATTCCCCACACTGATTATGTGTGATTCGTATTATTGTGTACAGTCTTACAATGAGTATCCACACTATTGGAGCCAGAATGAGTTCAGAAATTCCAAAGGGTACACCATCAAGCACAAAACGGTTTGGGGGCAGGTGGCTAAGCTGAAAGAATGCTTGCCACGGACTCATGTGATTCACACCTTGAGTCATAAGCGTGTAGGGATACATGTTGTAGGGAATTCTATGTCTGACAAAGCCACAAAAGCAAAGGTGCAAACTGTTGCTGCGATTACTCGCTCAAGTACAAGAATAGACAGAGACATAATGATGGCTGTCAACACTACATATGAAGCCTCCCCTCTGCCGAAAGGCTTTCCAGCGGAGAACTCCTACCAGTTAAGTGTGCAAAATACATCATTTGCTCACATTCCCGGAGTGGGGGATAGAGTAATACTACATTTAGATCACCGGTTTGGTTTGATCCTAGCAGCACATGAGGGGTTAGCATCTGCATACGTAGGGGTGGCGGCTACAATTTCACTCCTGCAGCAACGCTATTGGTGGTCAGGTATTTACAAAAGGACTAGGGACTTTGTCCTTAAATCTAACATCTTGTTCAAATTCGGGGCGTGGCCACGCAGGCCAACATGGTGGTCGCACCTTAGTGCCACTCTACTGCTAACCCCTTGATCCGCTGCATACCTGAGCGCGTGGCAGCCATCCATCGCCTCCTGCCATGCTGTGGGGCCTGCACTGCAGTACTGTCGCCCCTCCTGCTTCCTGTGGACCCTCAGTGGGTCTCGAAGGCCGGCAGCACCGTGCGTCCTGAGGTGGGACCTCATCGCCGCATGGAGAGCGCTGCTGCCGCTCGCCTCTCTGGCCTGCCCAGCGCCCCCTCGGGGGGCTCCCGTTGCAGTGACCAGTTGGACATAGCTCAACTCTATTACCTACACTGCCCCTGGTTCATACTGCAAACTTGTTTGCTGCTTCCTAAAGATGTTTCACTTGCTTATTACTCCACCTCCTGAGCTAGTTTTGATCCAAGGGCCTTACATTGGCCATGATGATCGCAGCTCAGGTCATGTCTTATCAGGATTCAACGATTTCTCCTGTAACAATGGGGTTTGCCTCCCTTTTTCTCTTCTTCCCTCTTGTCCTTTGCCTCGTCCACGAGGTTATGTCTCCCAGTTTTCTCCAAAAGTTCTTCTTATATGGCAACAGATGCTTCTAGGGTAGAAGTCTCTGGAGGGGTGGGAGTTGGGGGTAGGGTTTTATTTGCACAATGTTGTTTGTTCTATTTGTTAACCCTTTCTTTTACTACATAGGTACCGGCCCGCACGCTTGTTTTACTTCTACCCACAGTTCGAGAGTGGCAATCTCCTGCACACCACCACTAGTGCAACCCTCTTTGAACTGCTGAACGAAGCGGACCTCCTAGGCGGGCTCCTTGTCCGCACTCCACACTAGGCTCGTCTTTCCACACACATGACCTTTCGCATTTTGTCCTGGAATGTCAACGGCCTACTGGATCGGGTGAAGCGAGCAACGTTTTTCACCTTTGCTCAGTGACACCATCCTGAGGTTCTGCTACTGCAGGAGACCCACCTCCTTGGGGAGCGCTGCCCCTTCCTAGCATGTAAAGGCTACAATAGAATCTTCTATTCTGGGTATTCTTGGGGCGAGGAGAGTCGCCATCCTCCTGCGCAGCTCTTTTCCCCTAGATGCGCGGGTAACACACAACCCACTTGGACGCTTCGTCGCCCTGGAGGGTACATTGGAGGGCCAGGTGGTCTCACTATTAAATGTGTATGTAGCCCCTGCTTCATTATCCACTGGGCTCAGGGACCTTTCACGCCTTCTTTCGGGCCACAGGGGCTCACGATAATAGGGAGCAATTTCAAAATGGTGCCAGACCCTGACTTAGAAAGCACTGGATCCCTACTGGCATCCTGACGGACCAATGCCCGTCTTCTCACTGACTGGACCAGGACCCTGGGACTTTGCGATGAGTCGTGATCCTGGCACCCCCTGCAGCAACATTTCACACATACCTCAGCCGCTCAGCACACCCATTACTGGATATAACTCGCTTTCCTACCCACCCTCGATTGTCAGTTAATGACCAGATCCAGATTTTACCCCACCGAATCTCAGACCACTCCCCTCTGCTTCTCCAAATTGGGCATCATCCCCTGGGGCAGCATCCCTTGTGGTGTTTGAACGTCTGGTTTCTCCAGGTCAAGAGGTTTGTCCATTTCCTTAGGTCCAAGCTCCAGGAATATTTTCGTAACAATGAGGGCTCGGTTACACATACTGGCACCCTAAGGGCGGCAAGTAAAGCGACCCTATGAGGCGCCACCAGGAGCTATGTCAAAGCCCGGGAACGGGATTGTTCGCTCTTATCACCTGATTAGAGGTACTTCGCCTTGAGCAACAGTTGGAGTCCAACCCTCAGGCATGGATTACTCTGCAGTTAAGTCTTGTCTGGCGGGCTACGACAGCTCAGATCTACGGCTGGGGAGACAAAAACGTGAAATTGCTCTACTGGTTGGTCTCCCGCCAACAAGATTGTCACCGAAGTCATGGACGGCGCCGGCCGTCCCCAGCAGACCCTCGTTGAGATAGCCCAAGCCTTTGCCCACTACTATCGTACATTATATGACCGCCCAGTGAATAGGAGCGCGGCTGTGTCTGGATCGTTCCTTGACTCTGTCTCCCTACCCAGGCTGCCAGTATCAGATGTTCCTCTGCTAGACGAACTCTTCATGGCGGAGGAAAGTGGAGAGGCATTGCCCGGCATGACACCGGGTAAAACCCTGGGCCCAGATGATTATCTCATGGAATACTATGCTTCGTTCCGGGAGACCCTCTTTCCCTATCTTTTATCGCTATACAAGGAGATTTGCCACACCAGGTCTTTCCCGCTGGAATTGGCTTCAGCCACCATCGTCATAATACCCAAGATGCAGCCCCCGTCCACATCATGTGCAGCCTATTGGCCGATATCGCTCCAGAACTGTGAGGTCAAAATCTTAGCAACCGTATTAGCAAGCAGGCTCAAACACATTTTACACGAGCTGGCACAACCAGACCAATGCAGCTTTATGCCATCCCGAAGCACAAGACACTGTATCCACTGGCTCCACGTGGCCCTGGCCCACCGTCACCGACTCCTACCTGATCTAGCCCTGCTTCTCATCTACTTTGAGAAGGCTTTCGATGTGGTGGACTGGGACTACCTCCACTTGGTGCTGGCTCGGGCTGGACTCGGGCCAAAGTTCCAGAGCATGGTCCAAGTCCTATACTCCAATCTCACTGTTCAAGTCTGGGTCAACTGGGTCCTCCACAACGCTTTTACTATAAAGCAAGGGACCCGACAGGGTTGCCCCGTCTCCCCATCTCTTCACCCTGGCGATAGGACCTATGGCCCAACTTATACGTACAGATCCCCAATAAGCGGGCTCCATCTGGGGCAGGCGGCATGAAGACCCCGGAGAAGCGTCGCAACAGCTGGAGATAACTGGGTCCACTCACGCCCGGCGGTGAGTGGACCCAGTTATCTCCAGCTGTTGGAACGCTTCGGGGAAGCGTCCGGCCTGCGGATGAACCCCTCTAAATTGGTGTTGGTCCCCCTGGCGCTGACCAGAGACTGCTTTGACTGGCAGATGAACATCCCTCTCCGCGTCTTAGTTTTAAATACCTAGGCATATGGGTCAGCCTACACAGAGAGCTTATTTGGGCTCTCAACCTCCAAATCAAAAAGCGAAGTCAGACCTTGTCAGGTGGTGGGCCCTCCCCCTCAACGTCCCGGGGTGCATTGCCCTATTCAAGATGATGATCCTCCCGCGCTTTCTCTATGTCTTTCAAAACCTACTGATTCACTTATCCAAGCGTGGTTTTCCACTCTGGACGGCGCTATCAAGACATTCTTGTGGCGGGGCTCACAAGCGCGTATGGCCTCCACACACTGTCAGCGGGGTCATACGACGGCGGCTTAGGGATGACCAATCTCCACACCTACTACCTCGCTTCCCACCTCCTCGTCCTCCATGATTGATTTAACGGGGGCTGGTCTGATTCCGCCTATCGCCTGGAGCTTTAATTGAGGGGTTTCCCACAGGTACAGGCTATGCTCTATGGATTTCCGGTTTGTCTCTATTTGCCCATTAAAGCCAGTGGTGGGGAGAACCCATCCCGCACCGATCGGGCCGTTGCCCGTGTGCTGAAGTGGCTTGCCGATCCTGAACACCAGGAGGGGCCGCCGTGACTATCCACGTCAAGCTAGGTGGACAGGAGTGTGAAGGCCGGAGTGGCGACCCCGTACGCCAGGAGGGACTGCCTGAGACTCTGAAGCCGAGAGATCCGGGTCGTCGCCTAGGACCTGGAAACTGTTGTGACCCAGGTGGAACTCAATCGCATTTTGTGGACAGCCCCCATGGAACCACGTTGGAACAAGGAGACCAATCCCCACCCTCCGCCAAGGGAGAAACGACTTATGTGACCGCTGGAGCCGGAGCACCTCGCCCATCTGAACGCCGCAGGTAGCATGGCTGGGGGAAGAGAGCCCAAGCTGTCACGTGTGACCGCAGGTGGCCAGACTCAGCCAATCCAAAACAGGACAATGCTGCGTCGCCACATGGTACTTTGCCACCGGAGCAGGTATGCTCATAACTGATCCTTTGGGCCGCAGGGGACATACCACCATTGGTGCTGCTAAAGCCTAGACTCTAAAAACTGAACTTACTTGCAGAGTCCAAGGAAAGAACTCTTGAGTACGGCCTAATTTGTTTATATTTCTTGAATGCAGCCATCTGTGAATGGGGAATAATGCCAAACACTTTACCCTAAAGGTGGAAGGACAGGGAGTGGCCTGACAACTACTAGAGCCCCGACAGCAAGGGGATTGTGTTATTGCTTCTTGAATATCGTTTACCTTTGTGTAGAGTTAAAATAAAAATTCTTCTTTTTATACAAAAACAAGTATTTGACTTTACAGTGATTCTTTCCTGCGATGCCCTCATGTTGAGTTATGAGTCATGTTCAATGAACTGTAGCTGAGCTTCCCCCGAGGTCGCCTTGACTGCTAGAGCTACGCTACCCAGCTGACTGTCAGGTGCAGAAGGGGGAGCTTGACCCAGTTGAGGGGGTTCCACAATAGGGTGGGCCCTGGGACATCAGAGGTAAAAGACCTAAACCACCTTGGTTGAGCCCAGTAACTCCTGCGTGCCCCATGGCCCCCAGAACGGCATTCTGACATCAACAAAATCCGATGAACCTTAAACTTTAACAATTAGCACATTAATCATAATAAATGTAACCAACAAACATGAATGAACACTCACAATTTCATGATCGATGCAAAGCCCTCTTGGACACACCTTGGACACCGTGAAAACAATTCAAAACAGGACAAATAGCATCAACATCACAATTCTAAACAATTAACACATTAATTGCAGTAGGCACATTCAATAAATAAAAATGAACACCTAAAACTTCATTGCACACACACACACACACACACACTTTACAACAATGCATCACTCTGCTTACACTCACTTCTCCTCAGTTCAATGATCAGCTTCGAGAACACCGGAATAGTGCCATAAATTCAAAAGGTACATTGGAATGCGGCAGTACAGAATGAATCAGGGCAATTTGGTTTCTGGATTTAATTTGTTGTAGCTTCAAGATCAAGTTTCATACTATCTAGATCCAGTTTTAGACCAGTTCAAGCTTCAGACTATCCAGGTGCAGTCTCTAACCATCCTCTGCTACCAAACTACTAGCGCTTTTTATAATATGTAATTCCTAGGCGCTTCCACTGGACCGGGAGAGGTGTTAACCCCTTAAGGATTTTGTTGTTCTTTCAAATGGACTGGTCAATCAATTTGATTCACTATTCAGTAGCAATTCAGGAATTAATGTAAAGCAAATTAGGCTTACAGTGAAGACTGAACAAATAATATACTGATAACCATGAAGGTTTATTAAAGGCTTAAGTCATTACAGAGATGGTTATAAGTCAGTCATTCATTTAAATCAGGTAATATAATGAAGCTCCGAAAAAAATGGAAATAGTCAAAGAGAACATAATGTAATTCAGCTCAAATAATAGAAGTCTTAAATCAGGTCAGACCAATGTAGTGTCACCACCTAAAAGTCAAAGGAAAGTGGGTCCAACCCCTAAAAATGACCTTTTTTCTAATGTCAATACAATTAATTCAATAGAGGAATACAATTATGTTAGAATAACACAAATTGGACCAATCGTGAAAAAAACCAAAGCATTTCTGGAACCACACTATTCGTCACTATGATACAATTTGACATGATGCAGTTCCCATCCCTGGTGCCCGACACCTCCATGTAAATAGATCTCTATTGATTGTTTTATACACTAATATGGTAACATTGGTGGAATATATCTCTTCCACATATCTATATCCTTACCATGTAATACACTCACTAATATAGCAACATTACTTAGAGACCATTTTTTTATAAACTTATTACTGTCTCCATAGTATAATGCACCTGTCTATGATCAACGTTTTCAGAGCTATACATCAGTTAATAAGTAATTCAATTGAGAACATAAAAATCCAATGTATATATAACAAAGAAAAAAAAATCAAACTCCCCATGTCGGTCAAACTACGTGTCTTCCAGGTATTTTCAAAGGATCCTCTTGATCCAGTAGATCTATCTATTCAGCAATCAATGGATGTGCCAGAGTTCATGGCACATTCAAGGTGGGCTATCATCTGTTGAGAACATTGTACAGTGCACAAAAGAAATGAAACCAACCACAGAAACAGTTGCAGATATTAAATTAGTGAAGTCATCTGAAGATATATGCAAGGTTAAAGAAACGTAGTCTAATAAAATAAACAGATGCTTGATATGGGTAAATGAAGATGTTTTCGTTGTGGCAGTAACAGCCATCTTGCTAACAGCCAGTAATGCCAAGCAAGGAGGAAAGTATGTAGAAAATGTGTTTAGATGAGTATACAGTTACTATGTTTGTGGATTCATGTTCTCCGTACGCGTTAACTAGTAGTGATGATTTTTATCAGTACCAAAATACTGAGGACCTCAGTTTAGAACCACCAGATGATTCTCCCAGTGGATAAAACAGAGATCTCATTCCCCTTGAAGGTATGGGGAAAGTTCACAATAACTTCAACAATTGTTCTACTTATGGTAAAATGTATGTTGTAAATAAGGGCACAATCTTATTGTGACGGCAGCACCATCAAGAACTTGCTATCAGATTAGACCCCGACAATAAGGAACAAGTAATTTTGACTGACAGATGTAGGAGTGATAAACAAATATGTGATGAATTTCCAGACCTGTGATGAACTAGGCCATTTACATAATTTCAAGCATAGGATTAAACGGAAAACCTAGTGTACACAAACCTCAGCCACTATCTAACCTAATGAAAGAGCCATTAGAAAAAAAGCTAGAAATATTGACAAATTTAGGAAATATTCAATGTATTGAATGCTCAGAATGGCTTGCCCCCATTGTTTTGGCTTCTCAAGTCCAAGGTGAATGCTTGCATTTATGTATGGAAGCCTGACTAAACATATTTAGATGGAAAAACATGAATTACCATGTATTAAGGAGATGTTAAGCACCAGGGGAGAGACATGCTATTTAGTGTTATCAATTTGTCTATGACATACCATCAAGTTGAGCTTCAGCCCAAGTCCATGTCTTTGACAGCATTTATAACTTCTGTAGGGGCTTATATAATTTGCAGAATGCCGTTTGGCCTGGCATCTTCTGCTGCAGTTTTTCAAAAAATTATGCAGCAAATATTAAAGGGTGTATGAAACATGCTTTCAGGATGACATTCTGATTTATGGAACAACACTTATTGAGTAAGTGTATTCTAAGAGAAGTCTTGCAAAGACTCACTGATGCGGGTTTCACAGTAAAAGACGAAAAAAAGTGTCATAATGGAGTCAACCCAGTTGAATATCTTGGTCATACCATTTCCAAAGAAGGATTAAACCCAAAATAAGTTTAATTGAAGTGGTAAAGAAAGCACCTTGTCCATCCAATAAAGATGAGTTGAGATCCTTTCTTGGTCTGGTTAAATATATGTCAAAATATATGAGGGATGTTGAGAGCAAATGTAATGTATTACAGGTGATTCTTAAAAAAGAAAAGAAAAGAACCAGATTTCAGTGGAATGACTATTGTCAAGTGGCATTTGAAAATCTAAAACATAATACATTGTTAATGCACCCTCACTAGAGGTCCTCAACACCAAGAACAAGACTAGCATTACACCGGATGCCAGCATCAAAAGACTAGGTGCCACACTTTCTGAATTTGTATACCATAAGGAGAGGATAGTTGCCTTCATATCCAGAGCACTGTATAAGGCAGAATGCAACAACTCTGAAGTCGAAAAGAGAAGCTTTAGTGCCCTTCTGGGCAGTACGAAATTTAAAGTTTTTCCTTTCAGGATTACATCATCATCATCATCATCAAAAAAAACTTTATTTCGATCGTATATAGATCTTAAAAAGTACATAACACCTGATAAAAATGATACAGTAAAAGGCATAGCAATCATAAAGCACAAGTTACTAACTTGTGTAACGATATATCTGTAAGAGACAGTAGTTAGTGACAGATTCCTTACCTTAGAATATCCCCAGGCGTCAGGCTGGATCCGGAAAGTTTTGCGTAGCAGTACCCTTGCGCGTCGGTAGGCGGCGTCGTGCGGCTCCGCGTCCGTCGTCGGCGTCGTGATCGCCGGGATGACGTCGCGGGCAGTACTTAGGCGCCGCCCCTGCGCGCTGACGTCAGTTCTGTACACGACTTTCCGCGCCAGGAACGCAGAGCCATGCAAGAAGCTGACATAGGTGTCTGAAAAATACTAGGGCCCTGAAAGGGATGTCCTTAACCCTAGAAATCAGTTCGCAGAACGGGGAGGATGGGTGGGCGGTAAGGAATCTGTCACTAACTACTGTCTCTTACAGATATATCGTTACACAAGTTAGTAACTTGTGCATCTGAAAGAGACACGTTAGTGACAGATTCCTTACCTTAGAATAGATACCCCAGCAATACCAACCCCGGTGGTGGGTCTGCGAACAAAGATCAGACAAGGAAGTCCTGGAGGACAGAACGGCCAAAGAAGCCGTCCCTCCGGACCTGACTGTCAAGGCAGTAATGCTTTGTAAACGTGTGCAGCGAGGCCCACGTAGCTGCCTGACAGATAACCGGCAGCGGAACACCGCGGCCCAAGGCCGTGGTAGCAGCCGTTGCCCTGGTGGAATGGGCACGCAGCCCAACAGGAGGCTCCTTCTTAGCCAAATAATAGCAGGTCTTGATGCACAAGGTAACCCAGCGGGAGATGGTCCTCTTGTGCACCGCCCGACCTTTTTGGCGCCCACGTAGCCAACAAAGAGCTGGTCATCCACCCGGAAGTGTTTTGTGCGGTCGATATAGAAGGAGAGCGCACGTTTTGGGTCCAGACGGTGGAGCCTCTGTTCCTCTCTGGAAGGATGCGGAGGCGGAAAGAAGGTGGGCAAAGTGATGGTCTGCCCAATGTGGAAAGCAGTAACCACCTTTGGCAAGAAGGACGGACGCGTCCGAAGAACAACCTTGTCTGGATGAACAGACAGAAAGGGAGGTTTGCAAGATAGAGCCTGGAGCTCACTCACCCGCCGAGCGGAGGTGATGGCCACCAGAAAGGCTGTCTTCAGAGTCAGAAGACGAAGAGGACAGTTATGCAGAGGCTCAAAGGGAGCGCACATTAAAAAGGTAAGAACCAAGTTCAAGTCCCACTGAGGCATCACAAACGGAACATGAGGGAAGAGGTGAGTAATGCCTTTTAAGAACCTGTTAACAACAGGGGACTTGAAAAGGGAGGGCTGATCAGGGAGCCTGAGGAAGGCCGAGATAGCACAAAGATAACCCTTGATGGTACCCAGGGCAGAACCCTGTTGGGCCAGGGAGAGAAGGAACAGAAGGACCTCAGAAAGAGGGGCAGAAAGGGGATTCACAGCCTTTACTGTGCACCATGCCACAAATTTGTTCCAACTGCAGGCGTATACCACCTTAGTGGAGGGACGCCTGGCTGCCAGAATCACATCACAAACTTCGGGAGGCCAGTCGAAAGGAATCAACTGCCGCCGCTCAATCTCCACGCAAGCAGGTGTAGACTGGACAGGTTCGGGTGGAGGACCGTCCCCTGCTGCTGCGACAGAAGATCCTCCCGAAGAGGCAGACGGATTGGGGGATCTACGCTCATATTGAGTAGCTCGGGATACCAAACTCTTCGAGCCCAGTCCGGAGCCACAAGAATAACTTGGGCCCGGTCGTGCCGAATCTTCTTCAACACTCTGGGTAGAAGTGGTATAGGCGGAAAGGCGTACAACAGACCGCAACTCCACTCGCGACGAAAAGCGTCGCCGAGCGAGTGCCGCCTGGAAATTCCAACGCGCAGAACTGATGACATTGCGCGTTCTCTTCGGTGGCGAATAGATCTAACCAAGGCTCTCCCCATTGTAGAAAGAGTCCTTGCGCCACTTCCGAGTGAAGACGCCATTCGTGATCCATCATACACCTGCGGCTGAGTTCGTCCGCCCTGGCGTTCAGGGAACCTGCCAGGTGTTGAACCATCAGGAACATGCCCTGATGTTCCAGCCATGTCCAGAGGCGCAGAGCCTCCTGACAAAGGGTCCAAGACCCCACCCCGCCCTGTTTGTTGCAGTACCACATGGCGGTGGTGTTGTCTGTGAACACCTGCACTACCTTCCCTTTGACAGAGGGAAGGAATGCCTTGAGTGCAAGTCGGATCGCCCGGAGCTCCAGAAGGTTGATATGGAGCCGGGACTCCGCCGGAGACCAGAGGCCTCTGATCTCCGCCTCTCCCATGTGACCGCCCCATCCCAGAAGGGACGCGTCCGCCACAACTGTATGCTCTGGCTGGGGAAGGGAGAGGGATCTGCCCATGACCCATTGCCGGTTCGAGAGCCACCACTGCAACTGTCTTGCAGTCCCCTCCGAGATCTGGACGTGATCGGACAGGTTCCCCTGGTGCTGCGCCCACTGGAACTTCAGGTCCCACTGCAGAGCCCGCATATGCCATCTGGCATGATTGACCAGCAGGATGCAGGAGGCCATGAGGCCCAGCAGCCTCAGGGTCATCCGCACCGAAACCCAGGATAAAGGCCGAAAGATCGGAATCATAGCCTGAATATCCCGGACTCGCCGTTCGGGAGGATAGGCCCGAAACTGCGTCGTGTCCAGAACTGCTCCGATGAAAAGGAGCTGTGGAGAAGGAATCAGATGCGACTTCTGCACATTGATGGAGAACCCCAGCGAGTGCAGGAGTTCGGCCGTAGTCTGGAGGTGGGAGACGACTGCCTGGGACGAGCCCGCCTTCAGCAGCCAGTCGTCGAGGTAGGGGAAGACTGAAACCCCTGCCCGGCGCAGATGAGCTGCGACCACCGCCATCACTTTCGTGAACAACCGAGGGGCACTGGTAAGGCCAAAGGGGAGCACGGTGAACTGAAAATGCTCGGGGCCTACCGTGAACCGAAGGTAACGCCGGTGGGCCGGCAGGACGGGGATGTGGAAATACGCGTCCTGCAAGTCCAACGCTACCAACCAGTCTCCAGGGTCGAGGGCAGTCAAGACCTGAGCTAGGGTGAGCATCTTGAACTTCTCCTTCCGGAGGAAGCGATTGACGTTCCGGAGGTCCAAGATAGGACGCATGTCCTCCTTGTCCTTTTGGGCACCAGAAAGTAGTGGGAGTAGCAACCACGCCCTACTTCTGGGGTCGGAACATGCTCGATGGCCCTCTTGGTCAAGAGGGCCGTGACTTCCTTCCGTAGAAGCACCAAGTGATCCCCTGACATGCGGTGGAATGGAGGTGGCATGGCTGGGGGTGGTCTCAAAGGGGAGGGAGTAGCCCCTTCGGACAATGTCCAAGACCCACCTGTCCGAGGTGATGGTGCGCCAGTGGGGAAGGTGATGGCGGACCCTGCCCCTACTGGCGTGCCGTGCACCTGAAAGGAGGGACTAGGAGGGCTTGGAGGCCGCGGACGGGTTGGAGGTGGTGGCCTGACCCGCACGCTGGTTGCCCGATCCGCCACGGCGGAATCCACGTCCTCGGCCACGCGAAGACGCCTGCTGCGCGGGCCGGTGGCTGGGCTGCTGACGTGAAGGGGCGCCCCTACCGTGGCCACGATAGGGGCGAAAAGCAGAAGTCAGCGGAGGGCGTGTAGCAGAAAGGCCCAGGGACTTGGCAGTAGCCCGTGAGTCCTTAAAGCGCTCCAACGCATGGTCTGCTTTGGACCCAAAAAGACCGACTCCATCAAAGGGCATGAGAGTATTCTGGACATCCCCTGAAAAACCAGTGGTTCTCAGCCAGGCGTGGCGTCGGAGCGCCACCGTCGTTGCAATAGACCTGCCCAGCGAGTCGGCGGTGTCAAGGCCACAACGTATAGTGTATTTAGCTGCATCCCTTCCTTCCGCAATGGCGCGGGAAAGCAGTGCCTGGACCTCCTCAGGACACTGGGGCAAAACATCCGCCACCGAATCCCACAGGGAGTGGGTATATCGGCCCAAAAGACAAGCGGTGTTAACGGACCGCAAGCCAGCACTGGAGGAAGAAAAACCTTTCTTCCCAAACTGATCCAGGCGTTTGGATTCCCTATCCGGAGGAGCGGTAGGGAAGGCGGTTTGGGAAGCGGAGGCTTGGACAACCAAGCTCTCAGGAGTGGGGTGGACAGAGAGAAACAGGGGGTCGCCCGGAGCTGGGCGATGGCGTCGTGACACGTTCCGATCCACAGGAGCCCCTGTGTTGGGCTTGGACCAGGCGCCCAAAAGAACGTCAGTGAGGGCGTCGTTAAACGGCAGCACAGTCTCCGCAGAGGAGGCTGCCGGCTGAAGCACCTCTATCAAGATGTTAGGCTTGACCGTCAAAGTAGGGAGTTGGAGACGTAAGGCCCCAGCTGCCCTACGCAACACCGTACCAAAATTGGCTCCCTCCTCCGTAGCCACGGGAGGAGACAGCATGCCAGTGTCAGGGAAGTATCCAGACCACTGGCCTCCCCTAGACTCTCTGTCCAGTCCTCATCATACTGACAGTGTCGTGTCAGAGGGTCATCAGACCCCTCCCAGTCCAACTGGTCCTCCTCTGGTTCAAAATAAGGAGGAGGAGGGACAGTTGGGACCCAAGGTCCCATCGGCGCCGGAGCCGGCGTCGGCGACGTCGCTCCGGGTCCATGTCCGGAGCCGGAAGGAACTGGGGGACGACGCCGCCCGGAGCCCAGGGCGGCGTCGAGAACGGCACCGGAGACATCGGCGCCGGCGGAGGTGTCGTGAGGTCGACCGGCGTCGATGGGGGTTGTGGAGCCGGGACCGAGGCTGGAGGCACGGGCGACGCCGGGGCCGGAGCCGTCGGCGACGCCGGAGCAACCCCATCAGGGCCCGCGGGGCCCGAAGGCGCACCGGAGGGGCCTGAAGGCCCGAAGAGGCGGGCCATGGCCGACAGGAATTCCTGCACCTTGGCCGGATCCGCCCCCGAACCCGGGAAGGGCGGGTATGGCGGGGGCGACTCCACAGGCAAGTCCGGGGCCGCGGGGACGGTGCCGGGAGGGGCCGCAGCCGAGTCGCGAGACCGGCGAGGCGAAGTCCTAGAGCGATGATGCTTCTTGGACTTCTTGTGTTTTGACTTACCGGACGAAGAAGACTTCGACGCCGACGACCGGTGTGCACTCCGCGAGCGACCCCTGGACCTCTCACGCGACCGGGGCCTCCGTGGAGCCGAATGCCGGGCCTCGAGGAGCTTTCGAGACCGCTCTCGCAAAGCTTTCGGGTTGAGGGCCTGGCATTCGGGACAAGACTCCGTGTCGTGGCCTCGGCCGAGGCAGAAGAGACACTCCCAATGCGGGTCGGTGACGGACATCATCCGCGCACAGGCGCCGCATCGCTTGAAGCCGGGCATCCCTACGACACCTTGAAAGATTGAAAAAACAGTGAAAAAATTCACCAAAAAGTATGGTCAAAAAATGACCAGGGCACTGCTCTTCCCGGATCTGCACTTGCTGGCGCGGAAAAAGAAGAACTGACGTCAGCGCGCAGGGGCGGCGCCTAAGTACTGCCCGCGACGTCATCCCGGCGATCACGACGCCGACGACTGACGCGGAGCCGCACGACGTCGCCTACCGACGCGCAAGGGTACTGCTACGCAAAACTTTCCGGATCCAGCCTGACGCCTGGGGATATTCTAAGGTAAGGAATCTGTCACTAACGTGTCTCTTTCAGATATACAATATATACAATAAAAATATAGTATTTCATACAATGCATTTAGCACACTTTATCCAGAGTGCATACCAGAATTTAGCCAGGGAAAAAAACAATGAACCTGCTTGTATCGGTAGACAAAATTCTTAGCTCTGCCAAGTAATGGCCAACCAGTCTGCACAGAGGAATAATCCACTTGGCCCTCAGATTTTGATATCTTGTTTTTCTGTGGTTTTTACTCAGAGGAACGTCGTAAATTCATAGTTCCGATATGTAAAAGGTACAATTTCAAATGTTGTCGTGTGGCCCTGTTTTACTTTAAATTGCTGGAGAATCCCTATGTATGTTATGCTCTGGCATCTTATCTCTGGCTATGTGTTAAAAAAAGAAAGAGGTTGATCTTTGACTAATTATTGCCATGCTTACTACTGTTAGTATTTTTAACAGACATGAAGTGATCGTTATAATGAGGACTGTTTACACTATTTTTATCAAGTATGTATGTACATTTTATGAATATTTTAATGTATCACACATTATTGTAAATACTTTTATGATCTTAATTTTAAGAGCGAATAAAGGATTTTGTATTGGATTGGATAGTGAGGACAGAAGAAGAGCAAGTGGACTTAAGATTCTGCACTTGATTTGCAGGATGGGCAGAGATTATCCAAAGAAACATTACTGCTCCATGTACTGCAAAACAGTTTGGCTGGCAGCGTCTTATAACAAAATTGTACAAATAGTTTGCGAGCCAAAGGAGTCACAATTTCATCAATTGTTTCTTCATAACTTGCAGTTGGCTTAAAATCTAAAATAAAAAAAACAGGATTACAATTTACCATTCGGTCTGTTCACAAACCTCTAACAAACATGTTTACAATTAAGGGTACAGAGCATGGCACCCCTTGTATTGCCAAATAAGTGGTAGGGTTGGAAAGATTTTCTTACAAAGTAGAATATTTCCCAGGGAAACAGAATTTTACAGCAGACTTTCTTTCCCGAGTTCCACTGGAAAGTAGTGATAATGAGGGAATGGTAGAACGTCCTATTTTAGAAGTGTGAGCAGCTCTAACTGAAAGTGAATAAAATTAAAGAGAACATAGTAAAGGGATGGCCCTTCAAAGGTAGGAATTCGATGAACAGTTGAGAGACTATTTGGGAAGTCCGAAATGAATTAAATATTCAAGTTAGCATGGCTTTCCCGAATCATAAGCTAATATCTTCAGATGGTTTGAGAAACAAAATTGCAGACCTTGCCCATTAAGGGGGTCTGGTTTCGCATTATCGCAAAAAATAAAGCCAGAAGCAAATTTTGGTTCCCCAAAATGGATACTTGAGGAGAACAACTAGCAAATGACTGCATTAGATGTGCAAGGAGCAATAAAAACAAAACAACAAGGAGCGTGCCTCTGTCCCCTGTCTCAGTGCCAGACAA
This sequence comes from Calotriton arnoldi, assembly GCA_963921515.1. Classification (NCBI taxonomy): domain Eukaryota; kingdom Metazoa; phylum Chordata; class Amphibia; order Caudata; family Salamandridae; genus Calotriton; species Calotriton arnoldi. The sequence goes on along the minus strand of CAWUFW010002440.1, from coordinate 2,084,275 downwards.
ACCATAGGTGGAAATTGCTTTGGACATAATAGGTCCCATGAACCACAAGGGTACCACAAAAAGGTTCATGTTTGTATTGATTGATTACAACTCACACTGGATTGTCACTAAGATGGTAAATCAAACGACCACCAAAGTATTGATTTTTTTTTGGGACAACTTTTGTGTAGAAGGGATTGCTCCTGTGTTAGTCCTAGAAAAAGAGGTTCAATGTATGTCTCATGAAAGAAGACATTTTTTGAATAATTTGTCCATTAAACATGGGAAAAAAAAGTCCCTATATTGTCCTAAAGCTAATGAGTTGGTTGACAGGACAAACCGTATGCTAAAGGAAGGCATTCATAGTGGTCAACCAGTGGAACCATTCATCCAAACATTAATGTGGTCTTATTACACTGCTTCCAACCTTGTCACAGGAGTAACCCCATTCACAACTCTTAAAGGAAGAGAAGCCTTTACCAAACTATGCCCAGATTGGTTAGGCGGAGGCTAACTGATTTTTTTTTTTTTTTAAACCTATTTTATTTCCTTTCGCATCATACCAGTCCTTATACTTACATCTTAGTACATTACAGGGCTTTCCTTTGCATTGCTATCTTGTCTAATACATAGTAGGCGGAGGCTAACGGATACAAATAGTCTCTGAAATGTGTAAAGAAAAAGTTCTGAGTCTTCAGAACAAGTACAAGGTGTGGTATGCTAAAAAACAGGGCAAAATGGAAAGGAGGTAACTGGGTACTCATTAAAAGGTCTGATGCTATGAGTAACAGGATTAGTACATTTGCTAAGCCCTTACATATTGTAAAGATTGTGAAGAAAGTTGTAAATGTATCCAATGGCAAAGTATGAAGTATGGACAGACTGAGACAAAGAACTGATCGTCCACCCATTGGACTTTGGTATGATCTATGTAGAAGCTCAGTGCTCTCTTGGGATCCAAGCACTGGAGTCTCTCCTCCTCCTTAGAAAGGAGAGGCGGAGCACAGAACGCCAGCAGGGTGATGGTTTGACCAACATGTAATGGCATCACAACTTTTGGCAGGAAGGATGCTCGAATTCGCAGAACCAGTTTGTCTGGGAAGAAGGCAGTGTATGGGGAAGTAACACAAAAAACCTAAAGCTCCCTCCTACCCCGTGCTCAGGTGATGGAGATGAGAAAAAATCTTAACTGTTGCGGCTTGAGCTCTGGGGGGATGGAACAGAGAGAGAGAGCAGTAGACCTACTCTCCTTAAAACAGTAGAGAGAAATGAGTGGAGGTACAGCTCGCACACAGACCCATCGTTCGCAGTGGAGAGACTCGCGATGGGGAACATCCCCCTCCTGAGCTTTCTCTACAGCCATAACAACCTCGACCATCTTGCCCCTGTTTATAGAGCCGTCATACAGCTCTGGCGCCACCCAGTGAAGCAGATGGGTTGGGACGGACGCCTGACACAGACAACCCCTCTGTGGCAGGGAACCTACCTACAACCAGTCACTATGCTCCCAGGTTTCCGGGCATGGGACTTCATTGGAATCTCCACGCTAGGCGATATAATGCAGGGGTCTACACTCAAATCCTTCCAACAGCTTCAAACAGAGTATCATCTCCACTGTACACAATTCTATAAATACCTGCAGCTAAGACATGCCCTGAACCACATGATCCGCTCTCTGGTCGGTTTGCTAGAGTTTCACCCCCGGGAGGGACGACTACTGATGGGTGACCTTGGCACGCACAAAATCTGGCAGATCTACCAGACATTTATCACCCATAACCAAACTACATTACACACAACGCGAGCCACCTGGGAAGTTGACATCCCAGACCTCACAGATGATGACTGGACTGAAGTCTTAGCCAGCCCACGGGGTGCTGCCATTTCCACGAGATATCGTCTAATCCAATTTAAATATCTCCATAGAGCATATTATACACGCTCCCACCTCTGGCGAATGGGTGCCATTCAGTCCCCCACGTGTCTTAGATGTGGCGAATCAGAGGGGACCTTCCTACACACGGTCTGGAGCTGTGGGGCACTGCATTTTTGCGTAAGATATCCTCCTGTCTGGAACAGGTCCTGTCCTGGCGGTTACCATTTGAACCTAAGTTATTCTTACTTCACAGCACAGAAGGGATCGGTGGGAACCATTACAAGCAACACTTATTATTTCTGAGCCTCACACTTGCCAAGGGGAATATCGCCCAATCGTGGAAGGGGACCTCCCCGCAGTCATTGGGGGGGGTGGAAGAAGGCCATGGACAGATGCATGGGGGCAGAGATAGCAGTGTATCAGGCACGAGGCTGTCCGTAAAAACACAGGAAAATTTGGTCTCATTGGGAAACGTATCTGGGTATAGACTTCCTCCCCTACCTCCATAATCAGGCAGCATATACAGTGAAGGTTATATAATCATAGGATGAGTCATCCCTGTCATGTTCTTACGTCTATAGGACATTTCTTGCAGTGGGAACGCGATGTAACCTGTGCCAAGTCCATTTGTTGGCCTGTATGTTAACAGGCGGTATTGTTGTTTGGGTATATTGGTACTATTCTATAATGTACTGTATCCGGAATATATGTGACGGGCGTTGTCTGTAATGTGACACAAAACTCAATAAAGTTTGTTAATAAAAAAAAACAGTAGAGAGCAGAACCAGCCTTGTCCATGAACAGGCGAGTCTCAAAGGGCATGTCCACCAAGGAAGACTAGATACCATCCAATCGATCGCAGTCATGCATGGCGGCGAATAGTAACACAGGTGCCTATGGCCCGATGGAATCAATGGTGTTCATGCCACAATGAATCGTGAACTTGGCTGCATCACAACCATCTTGAATTTCCTGAGAGAGCACAGGGAGAAGGTTGTCAAGAGCGCAAGGGAGGACTCATGCCACCAAATCCCAAAATGTGCGAGAGTAGTGTCCCAACAAGCATCTGGCATTAACAGAGCAAAGGACCAAGCTGGGGGAGGAAAAGATATGTTTGCCGAACATCTCCACTCGCTTAGACGTTACGTTTTTCCTCAAGTTCCCGGATGGCCTTCGGGTACTTCGACACACAGACGCCAGGGGCCTTAAGAGTCGGTGACCAGAACACAAGCATACCTGATGGGGATCAGTCCCATTTGTTTGCGACAGTCCTTACAGGTCTTAAAACCTGTCGTTTTTGGGTGTGATATTCCTTGCACACTGAACAAATTTCTCGAGGCAAGGTCTCAGAGAGGCACGAAAAAAGCTCCAGGTCCACGCCTAGAGGAGTGGCAAGAAAGGAACTGATGCCAGCACATGTGAGTGGCGCCTATATAGGCTCTGCATGTCATTTTCTAAGCGGTACAGCATCAGTGCAGAGCCATATGGTGCCACCATCCGGCGCACAGAGGTACTGCTGAAAAGATTCCGGATTAAGTCTGACACCTGGGGACTATTTAAAAAGTGAGAAATCTGCAGCTAGAAGTCTCTATCAGAACAGTGATATCCTTTTCCATCTCCACTTTCCTCAGAGTTTGGTGACCACATAAACGGGCCAAATGAGGGAATTGAACAGTCCTCTAGCTGTTTACCATTTGCCAGATATTATGCGCCCGTTTAAATTAAATGTGATATATCCATTCCTCACTTATCCATTGTGAACACATCCCTTACGTAAGGCTTCATACCTTGTGAGAAAAAGTTTTTTCTAAGTTGTCTCAAGCTTCAAGCCACTTTGCCAAACACAGTATTTAGACAGTTTACAAAAGTGCCCACTAACCTTACTTTCTATTCAGACCAGTCTAGAGAGAAAGTCTTTTACCTCCTGTTTTTTTCCATAAATGCGCACAGCTCTTTCATAAATAGAAACATTGGGGCAACAGCCCCATTTTTACCAATAAGAAGCAGCTCAAACCATGGTGCCACAGGTCTCCTGACTTTAACCAACACTATGCCCATATTCTGGAGTGTCCCACTTTTTCATGAATATTGGCAGTTATTGAGAAGATATGCAATACCTGCGGCTTGGCACACTTACTTTTTACTTGTTGTTCAGGGGCTTTGATGTGTGTTACCATTCCCGGCATATTCACACTATTCCGGTGCAGGTACTTCAAGAAGACATCTGCATTCCTTCGAGCCAATGTACAAGCCTAGCAAAAAAGGAAGACATAACCAAACTCTATTACAACATGAAATATGAGCAGTTCAAGATATAAATGAGTTGTTTCAGTCAAGATGTTCTGCATTTCCCTATACAACATGAAGGCACCCAAAAAAGATACTTGGAAGGCCCACATAAATGCAAAAATATTTCAGTGGAGAGCTGAAACAGAGCTCATTAACCTTCCTCTCAGATACTCCCACAGTACAGCACTCCTTACCTACTGCTCATACTGGACGACTGACGGAATCAAAATGATCATTATCCATTGATATTATACAGAAAAGCATAACCCGCGGATAAATTAAAGCAAAATACTCTCTCATAACAGACAGATTCTGATATCCAAAACCACTATATTAAGACTATTATCTGACTAGTCAAGTATAACTTTATTCGGCTCAATACAGAACTATAAAGGTGCATTTTAGTACAAAATAAAACCATTTCAAGATATGGATAAAATACAATATTCTATATGTATATACTCTTAAATAGCAATTAAAAATACAAGAATTAAACTGATCAATAACTGAACATTGGCGACTTGAAGATAAAATACAAATAAGCGCAGATTTAACAAGTGACATATATAAGTCTAGTTCAAAAAAACCTCTAAAGGGTCTGTCAGGTTCACCAGGACTTATTATACATTCAAAATTGTATTTAGATGAATACTTAGTGGGACGGAAGTATATTTTTTTGTCGTGAATAAAAAGTATATTCAGTCAACTTTTGAACATATAAAGTATCATGGATTTATTCTCACAGATCCATCCCATAAGCACGTTAAAAAAACCTTGTTACAAGCCCAACAACTTGCTTGGTCTTAATAATTTAGGCTGATCATAGCGCACAACTCAAATCAATCCTGTTTCCGCAATAGCCCGATTGTAAACAAATACCAACTTAGGCTGAAGACAGTATGCTCAGATGTATCACTTTTCAATAATCTTATTGCTCCTACCGCAACCTATGGAGCAGAAATATGGGGCTTCACCAAATGCAGTAGTATTCAATGTGAAGAAAACAGACTATGTAGGAAACTTTTGGGAGCACCGATTTCTTCCTCTGTATATGTGTGCCACAAAGAACTGAAACTGCCCTATATTGAAGACTATATTAGGGCCCGCCCGGCATTGTTCTGGGTTGCAATTTGGAATAACACTGCGGCAACTCTCACCAGAGACATAATAACTGACTGCCTTAGATGTGAGAGGGGTGGGGATATACCATGGCTTGCCGCTGTAAAAGAGAGTCTAAAGAGCGTAAACCACCTGCGCATCTTTTTAAATCCAACTCAATCCGAGTTAACTAACAAAAAAGTGATACAAGAGGCATTGTATAAAAAGTATAGCGATGAAAGGTACTGGAGAGAGATCAAGAAAACCTCAGTTGTAAGGTATATGTCCATAGAGGACTGCTCTCATTTGTCTGCCAGATACCTTTTAAAACCTATAGGACACTGGGAAAGAGGGTTGCTATTTCAGCTACGGGCAGGTACTATGAAATATTTATTATGCTTCCCTTTGGGCTATAATTCCGATCTTGACGCATTGCCCTGCCCTTGCAACGCACACAGTAACCAAACAATATTGCACTTTTTATTCTCTTGTAGTTTTTATTCCAAATTCACAAAAGGATTTTTGATACCTTTTTTAAAAAAACGTGCTATTTTTGACTTCAGGATAGCCTACATGGTAGTGCTTAAACTGGCGGAAGATTAATTAATTCTCCGCGTTGGATCATTCCTGAAGTCAGCTGTACGGTCACGTAGAACCATGTGTGTCGAATGAAGGTCGTTAGAACTGTATATTATTGTAATGTTATTAAAATCACCCTATCGAATGTTAATATATGACATATCCCGCTAACTATGGTCTATTTTAGTCACTGTTCTAAATGTACTGTACCCTTTGCTGTGAATACGTTGCTATGTATGAATTGTTTTTATTGTGCTTTTATGGATATTCCATATTCGAATAAAGATATTTTGATTGATTGATTGAATAATCTTAAAGCTTGTGAATATTGTTCAAAGCCAAAGGTAAAGCATAGTGGACCTAACCATTCCCTTCTAGGCTTCACATACACTCGACAAAACATCAAAACATGTGCCACACTCGCTATAGTAAATGACGAGGCAAAAGGTGCAATTACAGTAATTGTGTTCATTGTCACCGCTTTTCTAAATAGATGTAAACTATCGAATTTCTAGGGTGTCAAAACAGAACTTTTTATAGAGTGTCTTGGCTAGTGGTGAATGTATGACATCCAAAAACTTTTCAAAGTAGAGTAAGGGTTTGACATCCAAAAATTGCACAGACAGCCTCCCTATCCTATGGCTCCCATGTAGATTAGACATAACATATTTCCAGTAGATGGTCTTCAAACTCTGCTTGGAAGCCATTGTCAGGGAGGAAGGGTCAGTCCAAAAGGTCCCTAAACCTAAGATGTCAAACCAAAATTTAATGTGCCGGAACCATAGGAAGGTGATGGAATTGTCAATTTTCAACATCTCCTTTAGACCCTCTTCTATATGGTACTACCTCTTGCACGGTCCAAATCCTCACCCAATACAGTAGAAGTCTGAATGCTGCCAAATGCTCTATCCTTTTTAGACCTACATCAAAAAACAAAGGGATAAGCAGTTTAATTTTTGGAAGGTGTAGTAATGACCTTATAAAAGAGTTCTCACCCAATGTCAATAGGTTTACTTTACATTATCTGTGTCGGCACCGTATAAAGCAGTAGCCTTGGCTTTTGCCTTGTAGATTTCTAAGGCAGGAGAAATAGTTCTAGAAATCATGGTCTGTGTCTTTTGTACATTGCACTATGTTGGAGAATGGCTCTACATTTTTGTTTATGTGGGTTCCATGTCATCTTGCTATCTAGAATTATACTCAAATACTACAATTTATACACACATTCTAATCTCTTGTGTCCCAAACATTAGTTCCCTTTGAAGGACTTATGCGGTCTTACAGCCATATATTTAGTCTCGGACACATTAATCTTGAGACCCTTCTTGTCATAATATACGCTAAAGTTGTCCAAAAAGAGCTACAGCAAAAGAGTATCGTCCGCGAATAGCAAGGCCAGAATACAAATTCCTTCTAGTTTTGGGGAATCATTAGTGCACTCTAACAGGACCTTAATAACATCATTCACATACAATGAAAAGAGTAGGTGCTCAAGTACATAGCCCTGTCTAACTCCCCTTTGAATCGAGATGCAGTCAGTTAGTTCATCCTAGGGTCTCCAACGTACCTAAGCATAGTTCTCCTGATTCAATCTCATTTGAAGAAGGATAGCATCTGGGACTCCTACTGACCTAAGTGAGTCCCACAATAAATGTATTGGGACAAAGTTGGATGCCGCCCTCATATTGACAAATGCTACATATAGATGGTCTTCCCTTACTTTTATGTACTTCCAGATAATAATAGAGAGCCTAAGCACCTGGTCTACTGTACTGACCTTTGGTCTAAAACCTGTCTAATATGTTGAGGGAACCTTAGAATCCTCCACCCACTCGTTCAGTTTATTCAAAATCTGCCTTGCATAAACCTTTTGCAGACTATCGAGCAGACTAATAGGTCTGTAGTTGCTAGGTTCATTCTTATCTCCCTTTTTGACGATAGGGATCATTTCCGCTCCTTTCTATGTTCCCGGAATCGGAGCTCCCGAAGCTACTGAACTGCACAGCAAATTAATTTAGGGAGCCCGTATTGAAGAATCATGCTGCTAAAGATCCCCCGGGAATTTTGTCAGGACCGGGTACGTTACTTAATTTAATCATCTTGATAGTCATCTTGGTCTCTTCTAAAGGAAAATGCACTTGATTTTCTATATTAGATGTTGAGTCACAACTGGAAGATGTATGGAGAGTTATAGGTTGTGGATTGTCAGTGTCCGAGGCATGTGAATAAAGATTTGAAAAGGGTTCAACCTACTCTGCAGGATATACAAAATGGTTAGTCTGTGTGTGGCAATCTTTACTTCTATCTGCTATTATTTTCCAGAATGTCTTGGAATTTCCTATCCTAGTTGCCTCAATCAGGTCAATTCACTTTGCATCATCCCAATTCTGCTTCGCAATTACAAGTGCTCTCTTCTATTGAGCCCTGGTCTTGTGAATGTAGCATCCCCTCCAGCTCTGGAGCACGCACATGACTACGCCACACACAGAGCTCAGTAATACACATCTTTATTCTTCAGCATGCAACCGCTAATTGAATGCACTGAGTCATAGACTTTATTGATTACACCCAGACACACCCAACTGATTGTGTAACTTTGTAAGGAGTCCACCTAGGACCACAAGGGTACTACTGCACAAGATCAGATGACACTACATCTCCCCCTTTGTTAAATAAAAAATATGGACAACATATATACATTAGAGTTCCTCAGGGCAACAATGGTGTAAGCCTCAAGTGGACGGGCATAAATTAATTTGCTTTCCTAGAAAGAGTAGTAAAAGATAATACCGCCAAATGTATTATCTGCACTGATGGAACACTAACCCATGCCAAATTATAGCTGCCTTCTGCAAAATAATGGCTGTGATTGCTGGGAATGAAAGAACCACCAGCAAGGCCACTGAAAAAGAATATTGGCTGGTTTGACCATCACTGCTCACATGAGAATCGGAACCTCAAGAAAACCTTACAGATCATACCCAGAAATAGAGAAGAGGTTAAAATCCTGATTTGTAATTTTAAAAAGGCTTTGGATAAGAGGAAAGCGGACTTACAAGAAAGGGTTTGGGCCAACTTGGAACAGGCAGCTGTAAGACACTACATTGTTTTGGAAAACAATTAATCAGCCCTTTCTTAACGACTCAACTGCAGTCAGGGTTGAGCCTCTTGTCCAGGTAGATTGGTTAAGACACTATGGTGGGATTTTTAACCCTAATGATGATGGTGCAGGTTCGTCCACTGATTACATGCACCTTGTAGGGCCTTCACACCTAAAACCACTTGCCTTAGAAGAGGTAAATATTGCCCTGGAAAAGTGTGCCAACGGAAAGGTAACTAGCCCGAAGGGGTACCCATAGAGACTTTCAAATCACATATTCCTCTTTGGGCACTCATATTGACGTAAGTATGTAATGCAGCAGCCAGTGGTTATTTGCCCGTATCTTAGACAGAGAATATAACAGTACAGATCTTCATAAAGGGGGACAGAGGGGATGCAAGGCACTATCGTCCCATATTCCTTCTGGACTCAATGGCCAAATTAATAGGTAGAATTCTCCTGGAGAGATTGGAGACGTGGGCTACTGACAATCAGGTGCTCACGGATTCACAGTATGGTTTCAGGAGGGAGGTCGGTACCATGGGGCAATATGTTAACTTACACCTTCTCATCAATAAATATACTCTATCCATTTATGTTTTGCAGATCTGAGCAGTGCATTCCATCTGGTAAACCATGCTAAATTGTGGCAGAAGTTGGGAAAAATGGGTGCCCCAATAGAGATCATTACATTCCTGTCACAATTGTATGCCTGTTTGACTGCCCGAGTACGAAATGGGCCAAGGGGGAAATGCATGCCACAATGCACAAGTTACTAACTTGTGTAACGATATATCTGTAAGAGACAGTAGTTAGTGACAAATTCCTTACCTTAGAATATCCCCAGGCGTCAGGCTGGATCCGGAAAGTTTTGCGTAGCAGTACCCTTGCGCGTCGGTAGGCGGCGTCGTGCGGCTCCGCGTCCGTCGTCGGCGTCGTGATCGCCGGGATGACGTCGCGGGCAGTACTTAGACGCCGCCCCTGCGCGCTGACGTCAGTTCTGTACACGACTTTCCGCGCCAGGAACGCAGAGCCATGCAAGAAGCTGACATAGGTGTCTGAAAAATACTAGGGTCCTGAAAGGGATGTCCTTAACCCTAGAAATCAGTTCGCAGAACGGGGTTGATGGGTGGGGCGGTAAGGAATCTGTCACTAACTACTGTCTCTTACAGATATATCGTTACACAAGTTAGTAACTTGTGCATCTGAAAGAGACAGGTTAGTGACAGATTCCTTACCTTAGAATAGATACCCCAGCAATACCAACCCCGGTGGTGGGTCTGCGAACAAAGATCAGACAAGGAAGTCCCGGAGGACAGAACGGCCAAAGAAGCCGTCCCTCCGGACCTGACTGTCAAGGCAGTAATGCTTGGTAAACGTGTGCAGCGAGGCCCACGTAGCTGCCTGACAGATATCCTGCAGCGGAACACCGCGGCCTAAGGCCGTGGTAGCAGCCGTTGCCCTGGTGGAATGGGCACGCAGCCCAACAGGAGGCTCCTTCTTAGCCAAAGAATAGCAGGCTTTGATACACAAGGTTACCCAGCGGGAAATGGTTCTCTTGTGCACCGCCCGACCTTTTTGGCACCCACGTAGCCAACAAAGAGCTGGTCATCCACCCGGAAGTGTTGTGTGCGGTTGATATAAAAGGAAAGCGCACGTTTTGGGTCCAGACGGTGGAGCCTCTCTTCCTCTCTGGAAGGATGCGGAGGCGGAAAGAAGGTGGGCAAAGTGATGGTCTGCCCAATGTGGAAGGCAGTAACCACCTTTGGCAAGGACGGACGCGTCCTAAGAACAACCTTGTCTAGATGGACAGACAGAAAGGGAGGTTTACATGATAGAGCCTGGAGCTCACTCACCCGCCGAGCGGAGGTGATGGCCACCAGAAAGACTGTCTTCAGAGTCAGAAGACGAAGAGGACAGTTATGTAGAGAGCTCAAAGGGAGCGCACATGAGAAAGGTAAGAACCAAGTTCAAGTCCCACTGAGGCATCACAAACGGAACAGGAGGGAAGAGGTGTGTAATGCCTTTTAGGAACCTGTTAACAACAGGGGACTTGAAAAGGGAGGGCTGATCAGGAAGCCTGAGGAAGGCCGAAATGGCACAAAGATAGCCCTTGATGGTACCCAGGGCAGAACCCTGTTGGGCCAGAGAAAGAAGGAACAGAAGAACCTCAGAAAGAGGGGCAGAGAGGGGATTCACAGCCTTTGCTGTGCACCATGCCACAAACTTGTTCCACCTGCAGGCGTATACCACCTTAGTGGAGGGACGCCTGGCTGCCAGAATCACATCACAAACTCGGGAGGCAAGTCGAAAGGAATCAACTGCCGCCGCTCAATCTCCACGCAAGCAGGTGGAGACTGGACAGGTTCGGGTGGAGGACCGTCCCCTGCTGCTGCGACAGAAGATCCTCCCGAAGAGGCAGACGGATCGGGGGATCGACGCTCATACTGAGTAGCTCGGGATACCAAACTCGTCGAGCCCAGTCCGGAGCCACAAGGATGACTCGGGCCCGGTCGCGCCGAATCTTCTTCAACACTCTGGGCAGAAGTGGTATAGGCAGAAAGGCGTACAACAGACCGCAACTCCACTCGCGACGAAAAGCGTCTCCGAGCGAGTGCCGCCTTGGAAATTCCAACGCGCAGAACTGCTGACATTGCGCGTTCTCTTCGGTGGCGAACAGATCTAACCAAGGCTCTCCCCACTGCTGAAAGAGACCTTGCGTCACCTCCGAGTGAAGACGCCATTCGTGATCCATCATGCACCTGTGGCTGAGTTCGTCCGCCCTGGCGTTCAGGGAACCTGCCAGGTGTTGAACCATCAGGAATATGCCCTGATGTTCCAGCCATGTCCAAAGGCGCAGAGCCTCCTGACATAGGGTCCACGACCCCACCCCGCCCTGTTTGTTGCAATACCACATGGCGGTGGTGTTGTCTGTGAACACCTGCACTACCGTCCCTTTGACAGAGGGAAGGAATGCCTTGAGTGCAAGTCTGATCGCCCGGAGCTCCAGAAGGTTGATATGGAGCCGGGACTCCGCCGGAGACCAGAGGCCTCTGATCTCCGCCTCTCCCATGTGACCGCCCCATCCCAGAAGGGACGCGTCCGTCACAACTGTGTGCTCTGGCTGGGGAAGGGAGAGGGATCTGCCCATGACCCATTGCCGGTTTGAGAGCCACCACTGCAACTGTTTTGCAGTCCCCTCCGAGATCTGGACGTGATCGGACAGGTTGCCCTGGTGCTGCGCCCACTGGAACTTCAGGTCCCACTGCAGAGCCCGCATATGCCATCTGGCATAATCGACCAGCAGGATGCAGGAGGCCATGAGGCCCAGCAGCCTCCGGGTCATCCGTACTGAAACCCAGGATAAAGGCTGAAAGATCGGAATCATAGCCTGAATATCCCGGACTCGCCGTTCGGGAGGATAGGCTCGAAACTGCGTCGTGTCCAGAACTGCTCCGATGAAAAGGAGCTGTGGAGAAGGAATCAGATGCGACTTCGGCACATTGATGGAGAACCCCAGCGAGTGCAGGAGTTCGGCCGTAGTCTGGAGGTGGGAGACGACTGCCTGGGACGAGCCCGCCTTCAGCAGCCAGTCGTCGAGGTAGGGGAAGACTGGAACCCCTGCCCGGCGCAGATGAGCTGCGACCACCGCCATCACTTTCGTGAACACCCGAGGGGCACTTGTAAAGCCAAAGGGGAGCACGGTGAACTGAAAATGCTCGAGGCCTACCGTGAACCGCAGGTAATGCCGGTGGACCGGCAGGATGGGGATGTGAAAATAAGCGTCCTGCAAGTCCAACGCTACCAACCAGTCTCCAGGGTCGAGGGCAGTTAAGACCTGAGCTAGGGTGAGCATCTTGAACTTCTCCTTCCGGAGGAAGCGATTGACGTTCCGGAGGTCCAAGATAGGACGCATGTCCTCCTTGTCCTTTTTGGGCACCAGAAAGTAGTGGGAGTAGCAACCACGTCCTACTTCTGGGGTCGGAACATGCTCGATGGCCCTCTTGGCCAAGAGGGCCGTGACTTCCTTCTGCAGAAGCACCAAGTGATCCCCTGACATGCGGTGGAATTGAGGTGGCATGGCTGGGGGGGTGGTCTCGAAGGGGAGGGAGTAGCCCCTTCGGACAATGTCCAAGACCCACCTGTCCGAGGTGGTCACACGCCAGTGGTGAAGGTGATGGCGGACCCTGCCCCCTACTGGCGTGCTGTGCACCTGAAAGGAAGGACTAGGAGGGCTTGGAGGCCGCGGACGGGGCGGAGTTGGTGGCCTGACCCGCACGCTGGTTGCCCGAACCGCCACGGCGGTAGCCACGTCCTCGGCCACGCGAAGACGCTTGCTGCGCGGGCCGGTGGCTGGGCAGTGGACGTGACTGGGCGCCCCTTCCGTGGCCACGAAAGGGGCGAAAAGCAGAGGTTAGCGGAGGGCGCACAACAGAAAGGCCCAGGGACTTGGCAGTAGCCCGTGAGTCCTTAAAACGTTCCAGCGCATGGTCTGCTTTGGAACCAAAAAGACCGACTCCATCAAAGGGCATGTCCATGAGTGTATTCTGACATCACCCGAGAAACCAGTTGTTCTCAGCCAGGCGTGGCGACGCAGCGCCACCGTCGTTGCAAGCGATCTGCCCAGCGAGTCGGCGGTATCAAGGCCACAACGTATGGTGTATTTAGCCGCATCCCTACCTTCCGCAATGGTGCGGGTAAGCAGTGTCTGGACCTCTTCAGAACACTGGGGCAAAACAGTCGCCACCGAATCCCACAGGGAGTGGGTATATCGGCCCAAAAGGCAAGCGGTGTTGACGGACCGCAAGCCAGCACTGGAGGAAGAAAAGCCTTCTTCCCAAACTGGTCCAGGCGTTTGGATTCCCTATCCGGAGGGGCGGTAGGGAAGGCGGTTTGGGAGGCAGAGGCTTGGACAACCAAGCTCTCGGGGGTGGGATGTTGAGAGAGAAACAAGGGGTCGCCCGGAGCAGGGCGATGGCGTCGGGCCACGTTCCTATCCACAGGAGCCCCTGTGGTGGGCTTGGACCAGGTGCCCAAAGAACGTCAGACAGTGCATCATTAAACGGCAGCACAGTCTCCGTGGAGGAAGCTGCCGGCTGAAGCACTTCCGTCAGGGAGATTAGTCCTGACAGCCACAGTAGGCAATTGGAGGTGCAAGGCTCCAGCTGCTCTACGCAACACCGTTGCGAAATTTCCTCCCTCCTCCGTAGCCACGGGAGGAGACAGCATGCCAGTGTCAGGGGAAGTGTCTAGACCACTGGCATCCCCAAGTTCCTCTGCCCAGTCCTCATCATACTCACACTGCTGTGTGAGAGGGTCTTCCGACCCCTCCCAGCTCTCCTGGTCCTCCTCTGGTGTAAAATATGGAGGAGGAGGGACATCTGGGACCCAAGGTCTCATCGGCGCCGGAGCCGGCGTCGAGCGACGTCGGTCCGGCTCCATGTCCGGAACCGGAGAGAACCGGGGAACGACGCCGCCCAGAGCCCCGGGCGGCGTCGGGAACGGCACCGGGGACATCGGCGCCGGCGGAGGCGTGGTTAGGTCAACCGGCGTCGATCGGGGTTGCGGTACCACCGGAGCCGGGATCGAGGCCGGGGCCGGGATCAAGGCTGGCGGGACAGGCGACACTGGGACCGGAGTCGTCTGCGACGCCGGAGCAACCCCATCAGGGCCCACAGGGCCCGAAGGCGCACCGGAGGGACCTTGAGGCCCGAAGAGGTGGGCCATGGCCGACAGGAATTCCTGTATCTCGGCCCGGGTCGCCCCCGAACCCGGGAAGGACGGGTAATGCGGGGGCGGCACCACAGCCACATCCGGAACGGCGGGGACGGTGCCGACAGGGGCCTCAGCCGAGTAGCGAGACCGCCGAGGCGAAGTCTTAGAGCGATGGTGCTTTTAAACTTCTTGTGCTTCGACTTACCCGAGGAGTGCGAAGACTTGGACTCCGGCGACCGGCGGGGGCTCCGCGACCGGCCCCTCGACCTCTCACGGGACCGGGGCTTGGTGCGGCGCGGAGCCGACTGCCGGACCTCGAGGAGCTTTCGAGACCGCTCTCGCAAAGCCTTCGGGTGTAAGGCCCGGCAGTCAGGGCACGACTTCGTGTCGTGGTCTCGGCCGAGACAGTAGAGACACTCTAAATGCGGGTCTGTGATCGACATCATTCGACCACAGGCGTCGCATGGCTTGAAGCCGGGCATCCCTACCGACACCTAGGAGTCGAGAAGACTCGAAAAGAAACAGTGAAAAAATCACCAAAAATTTAGTCAAAAATTGACTAGGGCACTGCTCTTCCCGGATCTGCGCTTACTGGCGCGGAAAAGAAGAACTGACGTCAGCGCGCAGGGCGGCGTCTAATTACTGCCCGCGACGTCATCCCGGCGATCACGGCGCTGACCGACGGACGCGGAGCCGCACGGCGCCGCCTACCGGCGCGCAAGGGTACTGCTACGCAAAACTTTCCGGATCCAGCCTGACGCCTGGGGATATTCTAAGGTAAGGAATCTGTCACTAACGTGTCTCTTTCAGATTTAGGGTTACACATGGGATCCGTTAAGGCAATGTCCTTGCCCCACTTTGTTTTCACTCTATATTAATGGGGTGGATGAAACATTGCAAAAGGTGTACACCGATGCCCCAAGGTTGGTAAGCGACCAACTCCTGTCCTCCGATATGCAGACGATGCAGTGCTGATATCTAGAACCACTATTGGCATAAGGTGCCTGATTAACACCTTTGTCTCGTATATGGAGGAGAAAGATTTGAAACTTGACCTCAAGAAAACCTTTACAACATTTGTGGAAAAGGGAAAGCTAAAAAGAGAACTCACTATATCAACGGGGATGAGCTAGCTGAAAATCAAAACTTTAAATACCTAGGCATAAACATTCTCTAGTAGTGGACACTGGGGCTCAAAGTTGCAAATTGGGAAACTGACATTTTTAAGATACTCAGAAGGCCTCTTTAGATTTGCTGCCAAAATAGGGAACAAGCCTATTAGCTATTTACTGATACTGTGCAAAAGCAAATGTTTAACTAGCATCAGCTATGGGGCCTCCCTGTGGGGTATGGCAAACTGTTCATTCCTACAGAGACAGGAGAATCTTTTTTCTATGTAGACATTTGGCAGTGCCCAGCTCAACTTCTACATATATTGTACATAACAAATTGGCTGTCCCTTGTCTAGAAGATAGCACCCAGATAAGGCTGATTACACTCTGGCACAGTATATGGAACAAAGTAGGCAGCAAGTTTACTAAAGAGATTATAACAGACTGCCTAACACTTGTTTTTCAACAGTTGTTTACACCTGAAAAATGTATCCATTACAAGGATGCCTTTAATTTTATCTGTAAACTTGATAATGTGGGCTTATGTTATGCAGTCTCTGTTTACATTTTAACTGCTATTAATTGGAAGAAATCATATTCATATTTGGTACCTTTACCATATGAGGTCGAAATATGAGGCAATATTTACTGTGCCCCGCATACATATATCTGTGCTTTAAGTAACAACAGTTGACTTTGTTTGCATTCTATTTGGAACATATCCCTCATTTTATTTCATTATTGCACATGTCCTGTCTTATTGAGTCCGTCTTTTGACTTTGAAGGTTTTATAAATTGCAATTATTGAAAGTCATTATCTTGCATGGTATCCAAATGTTTAAATTGTAAAGATATCATGATATCGTAAGGCGATCTGGTAGAGTATGTTAGACCATGATGTAATGTTAATATCTCAAAATTAGATGCTTTTTCTACATATTATTGAACTTTATATAGATTTATAGTGATGCTACCCAGATGGATTTTGACTCTTGATATAGACTTGATGCTGCTTATTTTTAACCCTTTTTAATATTTATGATGATTTACTGTGATATTGAGTCAGATTTTACTGTATTTTATTTTGTGATTCTTTTATGGATTTTTATACAAATAAAGATTTATATGAAGATGATGACGAGTTCCTTAATGAGTCGTTGAGGTGCTAGCACCAATCTTCCAGAACAAGTCCTATAAGGTGAAGGAGTTGAACTGTAACCTTGCATCGTAGATGTAGACTCAGATGCTTGATTTGGGCACTCAGGTGGACTAGTTTTAGTTGTGATGTCTGGAGCCGACGAACATCGAGGCAGATGTTTGAAATGGGACGAGTCTCTTGTGAGAGACTTTCCAGGACGTTGAGCAGTCACCATATATCCTTTAGTTGTCACCACTATCAATGGATCGGCATCAAATGGAGCGTCAGCCTTGCGTTTCTGTTTGACTAGGGCTCGCTCTCCGTGTCCCTAGCGCATAGGCCTTCATCTTTCTTTTGTTAGAAGTGTCCGTGACACAAATCTCATCAGTGTCTAGTACGCGGCTCGTGGTCCACTGTAGTAGTTTTGTCCCAATGGCTCTCCCAAACAGCATGGTGGCAGGGCTTTCACTTGTTGTGGAATACAGAGTTGACTGATAGGCACACAGGGCTGGACACAAAGCTGAATTGAGATAGATTCCTTCAAGCGCAGTGCGCTGAACCACTTTCTTCAGGGTTCTCATAAATCGTTCACCAACGCCATTTGCCTGTGGCCAGAGAGGCGTGCTTTTTTGATACTTGACGTTCAAACGACTAAGAAAGTCCTTAAACACTCAGCTATTGAAGGGCGGGCCGTTATCAGATCTGAGGATGGAGGGAAAACCATGCTGCAAAAATATCTTCCAGTCTTTTTTTTTTTTCACAACATATTTTTATTGTTGACAGCCAACACAATACAAGGATCATACAAAGCACCCAAGATACACATGTAGGGTGACACATAGGAGAGTCAACCTTTTTAGCAATAATATAGGATGCATTGCACAGAAAATAAATTGTAAGGAAGATGATAAACAAAGAAAAAGAAAAGAAAATGAAAAACAACTGCGCCACATTGCCATTGGTGAAGAAATATAACAATCCTAAATAAAGAGAGAGCGTTTGCCACCCACAGTCACATTGAATAAAAGCACTACACAAATGCCAAATGTCTAATGTCATAACAACTGTTCATCAGTGTGAGATGGGGGGGGGGGGGGGAGGGGGTTCCTGATACAATCCCCTGTAGTCAGCCCACCTTTTCCAAATTTTGTAGTGTTTACGGGGCATCCCCTCGCTTCAAAGACCGGGAGTTCCAGACCCATACAGAAGTCTAGACCTCTTTTCCATACCCCAAGCGACGGTGGGGACTCGTCTTTCCAGACCCGGGCGATATCTCGTTTTGCCAGTGTGAGACCCAAGAATAGAAGGTGGCGCTTATATCTATTCCCCCAGATATCCTCAGTGATATGCAATATGGCTAACCGTGGTGAGGATGCAATGTCCCACCCCAGAACCTCAGACAGGCACGTGAACACCCCCTTCCAGAATGTCGACAGTGTTGGACAAGACCAGACAGTATGTAGGAAGGTACCCTCCATGGATTGACAGCGTAAGCAATGCGGGGATGCGATGAGCCCAGCTCGCCACAACCTGTGTCTCGTAAAATAAGCTCTGTGTAAGTATTTGAATTGAATAAGACGCAGACAGGCCGCGATGGCTGTGCTGCGCGGGGATTGTAGGGCCTCAACCCAGTCATCTTCCTCTAGTGGACCCAGGTCCCGCTGCCATGTCTCTCTAGTTTTGTGCAGGTTAATAGGGGTGTTGTTGATAAGTTTGCAATATATTTTAGTTATTTTGTGGTCCCCCAAATCACCCATGAAAACCTTAGCCTCAATGGGGTTGAATTCAGGAATCTCGGTCAGATGAGATAGGTACGGGGCAAAGGCATGTCGGAACTGGAGATAGTGGTAGAATTGTGTGCGGGGCATGTTGTATTCTGCTTGTAGGTCAAGAAAGGACTTAAGAGTACATCCGCGCATTACTGCCCCCACCGTATCTATCTCAATGGCCTCCAAGCCCGAAAGCCGGATAAGTGCGTCAGCTGTGGTAATTGGCCGTTGCCCCATAGTGGAGTTTCCCTAGTGAGTCTCCCCCACCAACTGGCGGAGCGCCGACTTCCAAATCTTGAAGACCGTGGCTGTAGCGGGTGGTAGCTCTCGAAGCAGTGCCACTGAATACAGAACCATGTGGAGAGCATTATCTCCCAGCAGCCAGCATTCCACAGCATAGGCTGGATCCTCGCGGCTTCCATACCACCAGTCATTGAGGACGAGTAGGTGAGAGGCCATGTAGTATGCCTGAACGTCGGGAGTGGCTACGCCGCCCGAGTAGGTAGACTGGAAGCAGGTCCTCAGGGCCACTCGTGATGCACCACCCCCCCAGAGAAAATGGGCCAGGATAGCATTCAATTGGCGGAACCATGTTGGTTTTATTGGATGGGGTGATTCTGTAATTGTAGAGGAGACGAGGCAGGGAGATCATTTTAAAGATAGCGGACCTACCAAAAAGAGATGGGGGTAAATGAGATCATACCCGTGTCTGGCCGCCAATTTGCATCCATAGGGGTGCTAGGTTTTTGCTCCATGCCAATGCCTGAGACGATGAGAGATATACTCCCAGATTTTTTATTTATTTATTTATTTATTTATGCGTTTTTATATAGCGCGGACTTTACCCGAGGGTGTCAGAGCGCTTCACAACAGGATCAGCAACATTACATAAGGAGGAGGATACAAATGAGCATAATACAAAGACAAGCGTTACATTGCATGAGGAAAAAGTGACAATTGTGCAAAAACAAACAAACCAAATACAAAAGAGGAATGAGTTCCAATAGGAAAAAGTGACAGATGTGCATGAAACATGGGATACCAAATACAAATGGAGGTATAATACTGCAATAAATGGCAGTCACACATGACACACTGGGAAGGCGCTTCTATAGGCTTGGAGTACAGAATTTCCTATAGTGGAAGAACTTCCTTGAGGTAGTAGAGAGGGCGTGGATTCAACAGGGGTACATGGGGTACAAAATATATGATACATGGGGTACAAAATACACTAAAGGCAAAATACTGTAATAAGTGGCAGTAACTCGAAGCACACTGAGAAGGCCCTTCTATAGGCTTGGAATACAGAATTCCTATCATGGAAGAGCTTCCTTGAGGTAGTAGAGAGGCGTGACTTCACAGGGGACTTATAATGGGGGAACACGCACATAAAAACCAACACAACACATAGAATAAGGAATGAACAGACACAAGTACAACTTTATACTGACGAGCGGACTTCCTAGAGGGGCCTAAGACCGAACGTATTAGTTCTGGAAGTGTCTTTGGAATAGAAGAGACTTGAGGTCAGCTTTGAAGATCCGGGTAGAGGAGGTGGCACGGAGCAGTGGGGAAGCGAGTTCCAGATTCTCACCGCATTGCCCGAGAAGGATTGAGCCATCGATCTTTCCCTTTTGAAGACGGGGGCTCAAGCAGAAGCTTTTCCGCATTGCGAGAAGGGCGAGAGCCACCGGACAATTTCAGTTTATTCGCCAGGTAACGAGGGGAGGACGTGTGTAAGGCTTTGTGTGTGATGCAGGCAGTTTTGTAAATAGATCTTGCCTCGATCGGAAGCCATCGCAGAGAGGACAGGATAGGAGTGATGTGGTCGCTTCGTTTAGACCCTGAAATGAAGCGAGCTGCTAAATGGAGGATGGATTTGAGAGGGAGAGGTGGGATTTGGGTAGGCCAGTCAGAAGAGAATTGCAGTAATCCAGTCTTGAGAGAACCAGAGATTGAACCAAGGTTTTTAAGTCTTTCTCCGGGAAGAACCGACGGATCCCCCACAGAAGGCGCAGCTGGTACCGTGCATTCTTAGCAATAGAGTTGATGTGGGCGATTAGGTTGAGTCTTTTGTCGAGAATGACACCTAGGGATTTAGCGCTGTCAACAATGATGGGTTTGTTGTTGAGAAGGTTCAGCTGATCCATCCAAGATTGAACAGGAGGAGGTGAGAGAGAGGTAGAGAGGAGGAGGAATTCAGTTTTGGCGGGATTCAGAATGAGTTGGTGAGCAGACATCCAGTTGTGAATAGAGTTGAGGGTAGAATTGAGTAGGGAGAGATCGTGTGCGGAGGACACCTTAAGGTAGATTTGCGTGTCGTCCGCATACAGATGGTAAAGGATCCCAGATTTGCTTAGGAGGTTCCCTAAAGGTTCCAGGTAGAGATTAAACAAGGTGGGTGCCAAGATAGAACCTTGAGGGACGCCTTGACCTACGGCAACAGGAGATGAAAGACTGTTCCCTATCTTGATCATTTGGGATCTGTCCGAGAGGAAAGAGGCAAACCATTTGAGCACTGTGCCATCCAGTCCCATTCTCTGTTGAAGAGTGTTGAGGAGGGTGCTATGATTAACCGTGTCAAAGGCTGCAGAGAGGTCTAGAAGAATCAGAAGACATGAATCCCCAGCGTCGAGTATATGCAGCGCATCGTCAATCACTTGCAGCATGGCTGTTTCAGTGCTGCAGTTTTGGATGAAGCCCGACTGGAAGACGTCGAGGAGGTTATTGTCCATAATATGTGAGGAAAGTTGTTTCGCAACACATTTTTCGGTGATTTTCGACAGAAAAGGGAGGTTGGAGATAGGGCGGAAGTTGTTGAGGTCGTTCGCATCCGCGGCGGGTTTTTTAGAAGAGGGGTGACCTGACCTGATTTGAGGGTAACTGGGAGGGAGCCTTGACTGAGGAAGAGATTGACTAGCCTGGTCCAGTAAGAGAGAGTATAGGTATAGAAATCGATGGCGATGTCGCTAGGGATGGGGTCGGAGGAATGGTTGGAGGGTTTAGTTTCGCGGATGCATTTGAGGAGGTCATCTTCCGAGATGACGTCAAAGTTCTGCCAGGTGACCAAGGATTTCCGCTCCTCCATGGGGGGGGTGGACGACCTTATCCACCAGAGCTTTGACCTTTTCATCGAAGAATATAGCGAAATCTGCTGCTTTCTTTGAGGAATCCTCAGGCTTAATGGTTGGAGGAGAACAGTTTGGGTTTTGAAGAGGTCAAAAAGTTTTTGGGTCTGTTTTTAGCCGAGTCAAGGAGGGATCTGAAATGTGATGCTTTTTCCAGGAAGATGTGATTGTGATATATGGATCTTGCTGAGCGTAAAGAGAGAGATTAGCGGTGGAAGGAGATTTTCTCCAGTGCTTCTCCAGGAATCTAAGGTTTTCCTTTCATCGTAGAGCGCTTTATTGAACCAAGGTGCTGAGGGTGGGTCTTTTCCTTTTGCTTTGGAGAGGAGCAACAATGTCGATTTCGACTGCTAGTACTGAGAGGCACTGAGAAGTGAGATCGTTGACATCCACGCTAGGGTCTAGTCTAGGAAGTGCCTGCATAGCGGAATCACAAAAAGTGTCAAGATCAATGTTCTTAGTGTTACGGAACCAGGTAGTAGCTCTTTTAGGTTGGCCGAGAGTTATAACGTGCGAGAGGTGAAAGCGGAAGGGAATGAGGAGGTGGTCAGACCAGTCTACATGGATGGGGGAGCAGTGGTCAGCAGGTCTTCTTTGGATATGACAAGGTCCAGAATAGAGCCCTTAGAATGTGTGGTTTCCGAGCAATGTTGGAGGAGATCATTGGCTGAGAGAAAGGAGGCAAGCTTGTTGGCAGCCGAGTCTTCCAAGGAGCCCCAGTGGAGATTAAAGTCACCCAGGAAGATCTGTCTGTCACTTTGAGAGAGTTGGTCACTGATGAAGTCAGTCAGTTCCTCCACAAAGGAAGAGCAGTAACCAGGCGGGTGGTAGATGGCATGGAATCTAAAGGGTGAGCCGTGATGTATTTGAAGTTCTAGGGAAAGGCATTCGAATGTATGGAAGAGGGTGGTTGGGACCGCTTTAATTTGAAGGGAGTTTCTGAAGATGATAGCGACACCTCCTCCAGTTTTGTCTGCCCTGTCATTTCTGAGGATAGAATAGTCAGTGGGTACCAACAGATCAAACAAAGTATGAGAGGAGTCATTAAACCAGGTCTCAGTGAGGAAGATCATGTCAAGATTTTGGTGAGTGATAGTATCAGAGATTTCCACTTTGTGTTTGACTGCAGATCTGCAGTTGTGGAGCAAACAGTGCAGCTCTGACGCAGATGTTTTGGTGAAGGGGGTGTTAGGGTTGTTCAGGGAGATAGGGATAAGATTCTTGAATGAGGGAGCCCGGCAAGAGGGAGGTTGGTGAGGTCTGACAGAGGAGATGACCTGAATAGGAAACTGCGTAAAATTCTTAGGAGAGGAGGGCGGAGAGGGAGTGACGTTGGTGGTCTTGAGGCTGGCCCGTAAATTGGTGATGTCTGCAGAGGGCAGACTGTGATTGGTTTTATTGGGGTGCGGGAGCAAGGGACTCCTCGGGAGGGTGTTAGGGACAGGGGATAACTTGGCGCTTAAACGTGAGATGGACGCTACCAGCTGGGAGATGGAATAGATGAGAGAATCCAGTTTATTTTCCAGAGAGAGGAGAGCTGAGCATGGAGTGTTAGGTGTCTCGGTGGATAAAGAAGGGAGTGCAGAGGGTGAGGGAGGACGGGGAGGGGTGGGGGAGCGAGTAGAGGGCGTTGGTGCAGAAGGTAAGGGAGGACAGGGCGGGCTGGAGGAGCCGGATATGAGATGGAGTGCAGATGGTGAGGGAGGACGGGGCGGGGTGGTGGAATGGGATAAGTGAGGGAGTGCAGAGGGTGAGGGAGGGAGGGGAGGGAGGGGGAATGGGTGGGGGTTGGGGAGCAAGGGAAGAGGGTGAGGAACGATGGTGAACAGAGGGAGTGGAAGGAGAAACAGTGGTGGGAAGAGAAATATTTTTACTGGAGTTGAACAGAGGGGAAGAGAAGAGGGCATACGTCCGAGGAGGAAGTTGAGGAGTAGGAGGGGGGATAAAAGAGGGCCGGAGGTAAGGGGAGAAGAGGGGAGACGAGACTGACCCGGGCGGGGTGGGCGGGGGACAGATGAGGTCCGAATGTGCGTGGATCCGAAAGAAAAGGGGCTGTAAAGGAGGGGAGGGCAGGGGGTCCGAGGAGGGCCAGAGGAATGGGGAGAAAGGAGAGGATGGTGCAAGATAGGTACTGTAGGCTATGCAAGGCGAATGTAGGGGGACAGGTACCAGGTGGAGTGGGGGAATTGACTAGAGGGAAACTGAGGGAGAAGCAAGGGACTGCAACGTCGGAGGGAGAGACGAGGAAGGAATTGTCAGGGAGGGAGATAAGGTTGGGAAGCAAGGGAAGAGGAAGGTGGGGTTGAGGATAGATGGGAGGTGGAAGAGGAGAATTTAGGGTACGGGGGACGGGGAAGAGCGGAAAGGGATGAGGCGAAAGGGGGAGGTAAGGGGGAAGGTAAGGACAGTTGATGGGAAGACCAGGTTGTAAGAGAGGTGAATTAAGAGGGGGGCGGAGGGCAGATTTAGTGGGATTAGGGGGCGGATAAAATGTTGGAGAATCGAGCAGGTGTAGGGTGGGGAGGGGGGTGGAGGCCAGAGGCCGGAAAGATAAGATAGGGGGAGGGGCATTTTGGAAGGGGGAAGAGAGGGAGATGAGGGAGCAGTGACTGGGGGAGCAAAGGGTAGACCTGCGCCTCCCGGGATAGCGGCCTGCTGGAGTATCGGGGGGTCTGGGGGGAGAAAGGGAGAAAGGAGAGGAGTTCAAAGAAGAGTTGGGGAGATCATAGTTGTGTGGGTTGGACGAAGGGAGTGGAAGAGATGGTCGAAGAGGGAGAGACAGGAGTCTGTCGCTTGAATCATGACGGTGCCATTGTTGTAGAGTGTTATGGTGAGCGAGCCCTTAAAGCTCGTGGAGGGGGAAATTTCTAGTCGCTGTCCATGCGGGATAGGTGAGGAGGAGGAGACGTTGAAGAAATTGAAGAAGCTGGTGGACCAGGAAGGGATGTCATGGGTGAAAAAAATTAAGTCATTTTTAGCTTCCCTAGGTGCCCATTATGGAATTGATCAACAAAGAGGGAATCAGGGAAGTGTTCAATGGTGTTGTGTTTGAACCGTTTTGCTGCTGCTTTGGACAGATTGGGGGATAGATGACTTTGAAGCAGTTAACTCCCGACTTAATTCGAATGGAAGCCATGGTAGGGAGAGGAGGGCCACTAGGGTAGCGATGGATCAGAAAAGAATAATATGAAGAGGAGGGCACATAAGCCGGAAGATGAGTGAGGATAATCCAATGAGAGCGGTCAGGAGGCTACTAGACATGCAGGGCCAGGGCCTCTGGTCTTACTCCCTAATAAGACATCGTACCGGTGGGATAGAAGGCTGGCTTGTCTCCAGCAGTGGAGAGGGTGTGGGATCATGCCGGGGCAAACCCTACCACCCGGGATTGGGACCTCCCAGTGTGGAAACCCGCATGGAAATGGGAGTCGCCTATAGGATCGCAGTGATGGGGAGGGACATTCTTTGGCTCCCCAGGGAGGAGGCCCAAATGGACACCATACCTCAACCAAGAGCACAGTTAGAGGAGAGCAAAGTGGACGCCAATTATGTGCATTACTCATCCCATGGGCCACCGATCGAGCCAGGACAGCCCAATCGGAAACTGGCAATCTCAAAGAGGGGCTCAAATGTCCTATGACCCAAAAGTTCCGGGCGCGCTGCCTAAGCAGCGAAGGTCAAGGGTGCGCAATCTGCGCAGGTCTCAATGTTGCAGCTGGCACTATGTGCTGCGCAGCTGTGAAGGACCAGGGCGCGCTGCCTAGGCAGCGGAGGTCAAGGGTGCGCAATCTGCGCAGGTCTAAACGTTGCAGCTGGCACTAAGTGCTGCGCAGCTGTGAAGGTCCGGGCGCGCTGCCTAAGCAGCGAAAGTCAAGGGTGCGCAATCTGCGCAGGTCTAACTGTTGCAGCTGGCACTAAGTGCTGCACAGCTGTGAAGGTCAGGGCTAAAGGAGGGCATCTCACTTCTAACAGCCAAGGTATGACCCCCAACCCAGGTCTAAACGTTGCAGCTGGCACTAAGTGCTGCGCAGCTGTGAAGGTCAGGGCTAAGGGAGGGCATTTCACTCCTAACTGCCCAACTCAACATTAGCCTAAACGGTGCAGCTTCCCACTACTTGCTGGGCAGCTGTGAAGTGAAAAGGCCTGGCACTAACCGTGCCTTACTAGCCTCTGCAGCCACAGCATCGCCACCAACAGGGGCAGAGGGGCTGCAGCAAGTCGACTCGAGATCATGAGAGTAACAGACAGTCTGTTGGTCAGTGTGTGAGGAGGTACTCTGCTGATGTGTCTGCCTTTTCGCCGCTCCTATTGCTGGTCTGGCGCTATAATTAAATTTAAATTTTCCCAGTGTTGCCCCGTACTCCGCTGTAATAAAGTGTCCTGCCTGGGCGCCATTTTAGGGTCAGGCAGCATGGGGCATCTACTTCGGCCCGGGAGGCCCCATTGTCCGTTACTTCTCAGGGAGGAGGGGGGCAGGTAGAAGGCAGCGATAGGAGGGTGGTCACTCTCCCGCATGGCCGGTTCCCCGCCTCCGCGCTGTAGCTGGAGCACTCACCGGTTCAGCCGATCGTACTCCCGTTCACTAGCGCTGCTGGCCCAGAAAGCAATTTGTACCGGCCGCCTTTATCTGTGGGGCGAACTGGGACCCAGTGAATGCAAGGATAGGTAAAAAGCGATGTATTCTAGCAGGGTACAGGATCACTGTGATCGCAGCACATTTGGCATCTAAACGTTTGGAAGAAATGGAGCCGTGCACAATATAATGAGGCCAAACGAGGTGGCGTGGTTAGCGTCGGAGAAGGGAGCCTCCACTTCCCGTCTAAACAGGCAAAAAAGAGCGTTGTTCCTCACCCCGCATAGTAGGAGGATGTGTCTCGCGGGCATTCGGAAGCTTCAGGCTCGATCTCCACTCGGTCGCGGTGGCATTCGCAGTCAGTCGTAGCGCGCGTTCCGTGCCCCGCCCTCAGTCTTACCCGAGTCCCCTGTTGACTCGGGGCCTCCGAGGGCCGCGTCAGGCCCAGGCACATCGCGGCGCCGATCTCGGTATTTACAGCAGTATAGCGGGGTATCCGTAGCTCATTCAGCTCACCGGCATGTCAGGACCTCGCGTCGCTGCAGCAGGGCTGAAAGTACAGCGGCTATGCACGGTGCGGCGGACTTCGTTTTGTGGTGGCTCCGGAGCTCCTAAGTCAGGCGGCCATCCTGGGCACTATAATGACAGATACTTAAAGCCGTCTGGAACCACCACAACGTCTCGCGACCAGTCACTTAACCGATTCCCGTCCTGCAGTGGCCACAAAAAGGACTTCCCTCGGTTCATATAGAGGCCAGATGTTTCGCCAAACATCTGCATAATGCGGAGAAGGCGCGGACCAGACCGGTTAAGATCTGTGAGGAATAACAAAACATCATCTGCGTAGAGGGCTATGCGGTCGGATAGGCCCGGCGCCCATTCGAAACCACGCAGCTGCGCGTCTATACGGATCCAAGCCGCGAGCGGCTCCATTGCAAGAGCGAAGAGGTAGGGGGAGAGCGGGCAGCCCTGGCGCGTCCCCCGCCCGATGGGGAAACGCCTGGAGACCGAGTCGACCACTCGGACTGTGGCAGTTATGTCAGTGTAGAGCAGGCGGATAAGGCTCAGCAATCTGGGACCAATATTCAGACGATCGAGCAAGGCGAACAGATATGTCCAGCTGAGGGAATCAAAGGCCTTGTTCATGTCTGCCAACAGAAGCGCGGCAGGGGTATCAAGTTTACTAACCGCGGCAATAGCATTATGGGCACGTCTGATATTGTGGCGTGTAGCACGGTTCGGCATAAATCCTTATCTTCCAGTCTCTTGATGACTTTATCATGTGTGGTCGACGATACATCTTCCACTAAGGGAAAATGTGAGGACTCATCAATGACTACCATAAGAAGATGGCCATTGCTTAAAGGTCCAAAGAAATCAATTGCAATTTTCTCCCACGCTTGTTTAGGAAGGTCAGACATATTTAACCGATGCTGTGTTGTCTTGGGAGACAAGCAGTTTCACTGGTGACATGCTTTCAGTTCCTTCTCGACTCGTTCGCCGAGACGAGGGAACCACACACCGTCTCTGAGGGCTCTCTTGGTGGCTACAAGGCCACGATGGCCTTCGTGTGACAGTTCAAAAACTTGTTGCCTCATGCTCTCAGATATGACAATTCTAAAACCTCTTAGTATGATACCTTCTTGAGTAACAGAACTTTCTTCCTGCACATTCTTGACTTTTTGATATTCAACGTAATCTGTGAGAGGTCGAGTATGTTTTCTCCATGATTGCTTTGCAATTATATCCTTGAGTGTGAGTATATTTCTCTGTACTGGTAGCAGCAAGGATCTGCTCAATGGATAGAGCTTCAGGGGTGCTGGACTTTACTGTGAAATTAATGTATGCTTCAGCCGTTGCACTGTGACGCTGTAATGGCACTCGTGAGAAGTAATCTGCTGGGTTTTGATCCTTCCCCGGCTTATGCACAATAGTGTAATTATACACTTGCAATCTCAACCCCCACCTCTCGATGCCAGAGGGCATCTTGGCTTTCGGATTTTCGAAAATGGTGAGCAGAGCCTGGTGGTCAGTGACAAGGGTGAAATGTTTTCCATACAGAAACACATGGAAATGTTCACAAGCCCACACTACAGCCAGGATCTCTTTTTCTGGCTAAGAATAGGCACATTCAGTCTGAGATAGACTTCGGCTGGCATAGGCCACATTGTGCCTATGAGCAATTGGACGTCCACTGTGCTGAGCAAGGATAGCATCCAACCCCACCAGGCTTGCGTCTACAACAATCTCAGTATGTAACTTTGGATCAAAGTAAGGCATTTCAGTTGCATTTTGAATTGCATGTTTGATTTTCTTGAAACTTTGATCACATTCAGAGGACCATTGGAAAGGAACATTCTTGTTTGTCATCTCTCATAACTGGGCACTCACTGTGACAAAATCGAACAAGTAGCTTACCTTCGGTAACGATATATCTGTAAGAGACATATATTAGTTATGGATTCCTCACCTTCGAATTACCCCCAGGCGTCAGACTGGATCCGGAGAATTTTTTCCTCAGCAGTACCTCTGCGCGTCGATAGGTGGCGTCGGTCGAATCCGCGTTCGTCGTTGGCGTCGTGGTCGCCGGAATGACGTTGCGGTATCTACTTAGACGCCGCCCTCACGCGCGGACGTCAGTTCTTTACACGACATTCCACGCCAGAAGCGCAGACCCATGCAAGACACCGACCAATGGTGCACGAAAACTAGGGCCCTGAAAGGGAGTCCCTTACCCTAGAAGTCAGTTCGCAGAACGGGGAGGATGGGTGGGGCCGTGAGGAATCCATAACTAATCTATGTCTCTTACAGATATATTGTTACCGAAAGTAAGTAACTTGTTCATCTGAAAGAGACTTTTAGTTATGGATTCCTTACCTTAGAATAGATACCCCAGCAATACCAACCCCGGTGGTGGGTCTGC
This sequence comes from Calotriton arnoldi, assembly GCA_963921515.1. NCBI lineage: Eukaryota > Metazoa > Chordata > Amphibia > Caudata > Salamandridae > Calotriton > Calotriton arnoldi. Next base: position 2,054,999 of record CAWUFW010002440.1, on the reverse strand, counting down.
GAACCAAGTTCACACCAGAAAGTCCTGGAGAACTGAACGGCCGAAGAAGCCGTCTCTCCGGACTTGGCTGTCCAGGCAGTAGTGTTTGGTAAACGTGTGCAGGGAAGCCCACGTAGCTGCCTGGCAGATCTCAAGAAGGGGGACTCCACGTCCCAAAGCAGTAGTGGCTGCCGTCGCCCTGGTGGAATAGGCATGCAACCCCACTGGAGGTTCCTTTTTCTCTAAGGAATAGCAGATCTTGATGCAAAGAACGACCCATCGGGAGATGGTTTGTTTCTGCACGGCCCGACCTTTCTTGGCGCCCACATAGCCAAAAAAGAGCTGGTCATCCACCCGGAATTGTTTTGTGTGATCCAGATAGAACGAAAGCACACGTTATGGATCCAGACGGAGGAGCCTCTCTTCCTCTTTAGAAGGAGCATGCGGAGGCGGAAAGAAGGTGGGCAAAGTGATGGTCTGTCCTATATGGAAAGAGGTAACCACTTGGGGAAGGAAAGAAGGCCTAGTGCGGAGGACAACTTTGTCCGAATGAACAGCCAGGAAAGGAGGTTTAGAAGAAAGGGCTTGGAGCTCACTCACCCTGCGAGCAGAGGTGAGGGCAACCAGAAAGGCAGTTTTAAAAGGTCAAGAGTCTGAGAGGCCAGTTATGGAGCGGCTCGAAAGGAGCACACATAAGATAAGTAAGAACCAGGTTCAAGTCCCACCGGGGCATCACGAAAGGAGTTGGAAGAAACAAGTGAGTAATGCCCTTAAGGAAGCGATTTACAATAGGGTACTTGAAGAGAGAAGGCTGGTCAGGCAGCCGAAGGAAGACAGAAATGGCCGAAAGATAGCCTTTAAGAGTGCCCTGAGCAAAGCCCTGCTGGGCCAAAGAAAGAATGAAGAGGAGAACCTCTGAAAGGGGGGCAGAAAGGGGATCCACAGCCTTTGCTGCGCACCATGCCACAAACTTGTTCCATCTACAGGGCTATACCGTTTTGGTGGAGGGATGCCTGGCTGCCAAGATAATGTTACAGACTTCGGGAGGAAGGTCGAAAGCTGTCAACTGTCGCCGCTCAGTCTCCACGCAAGGAGGTGGAGGCTGAACAGGTTCGGGTAGAGGACCGTCCCCTGCTGCTGCGACAGACGATCCTCCCGAAGAGGCAGTCTGATCGAGGGATCGATGGCCATGTGTAAGAGCTCGGGATACCAGACTCTTCGTGCCCAATTCGGGACCACAAGAATGACTTGGGCTGGGTCGCGCTCGATCTTCAGCACTTTGGGCAGAAGTGGTATAGACGGAAAGGCGTATAGAAGACCGCAACTCCACTCGCAACGAAAAGCGTCGCCTAGCGAGTGCCGCCTTGGAAATTCCAACGCGCAGACAACTGCTGACATTGCGCGTTCTCTTCGGTGGCGAATAGATCTAACCAAGGCTCTCCCCACTGCTGAAAGAGACCTTGCACCACCTCCGAGTGAAGACGCCATTCGTGATCCATCATGCACCTGCAGCTGAGTTCGTCCGCCCTGGCGTTCAGAGAACCTGCCAGGTGTTGAACCACCAGGGATATGCCCTGTTACAGCCATGTCCAAAGGCGGAGAGCCTCTTGACATAGGGTCCACGACCCCACCCCGCCTTGTTTGTTGCAGTACCACATGGTGGTGGTGTTGTCCCTGAACACCTGCACCACTCTTCCCCGGACAAAGGGAAGGATTGCCTTTAGTGCAAGATGAATCGCCCGAATCTCCAGAAGGTTGATATGGAGCCCGGACTGCGTTGGAGACCAGAGGGCTCTGATCTCCGCTTCTCTCAAGTGGCCGCCCCACCCCAGCAGTGATGCATCCGTCACCACTGTGAACTCTGGTTGGGGAAGGCAGAGGGATCTGCCATTGACCCAATCCCGGTTCGTTAGCCACCACTGCAATTGGCGTGCAGTGCCCTCCGAGATCTGGACGCAATTGGAAAGATTCCCCTGATGCTGCGCCCACTGGAACTTCAGGTCCAACTGCAGAGCTGGCATATGCCACCTGCATAGTCCACCAGCAGGATGCAGGAGGCCATGTAGCCTCAGGGTCATTCTGACCGAAACCTGGGATAGGGGCTGAAAGATCGGAATCATAGACTGAATATCCTGGACTCGCTGCTCGGGAGGATAAGCCTGAAACCGCGCTGTGTCCAGAACTGCTGCGATGAAAAGGAGCTTCTCAGAGGGAATCAGGTGTGACTTCGGCACATTGATGGTGAACCCCAGCGAATGCAAGAGGCTGGCCCTAGTCTGGAGGTGGGAGACGACAGCCTGGGGCGAGCCCGCCTTCAACAGCCAGTCGTCGAGATAGGGGAAGACTGGAACCCTTGATCTGCGCAGATGAGCTGTGACCACCGCCATCACTTTCGTGAACAACCGAGGAGCGCTGTTAAGGCCAAAGGGGAGCATAGTAAACTGAAAATGCTCGTGGCCTACCATGAACCGCAGGTAATGCCGGTAACCCGGCAGGACGGGGATGTGAAAATAAGCGTCCTGCAAGTCCAAAGCTACCATCCAGTCTCCACGGTCGAGGGCAGACAGGACCTGAGCCAGTGTCAACATATTGAACTTCTCCTTCCGTAGGAAGCAGTTGACGTCCCTGAGATCCAAGATAGGACGCAGGCCCTTATCCTTCTTGGGCACCAGAAAGTAGTGGGAATAACAACCACGACTGACTTCTGGGGCAGGAACGCGCTCGATGGCTCTCTTGGCCAAGAGATCCGTAACTTCCTGTTGGAGAAGGGCCAGGTGATCCTCAGACATGCGATGGAATTAAGGTGGCATGGATGGAGGGGTAGTCTCGAAGGGGAGGGAGTAGCCCCTTCGGACTATCTGCAAAGCCACCTGTCCGACGTGATGTTGAGCCAGTGGGGGAGGTGATGGCGAATCCTGCCGCCCACTGGCGATTGATGGGCCTGAAAGGTCGGACTAGGAGGGTTTGGAGGCTGCTGCAGAGGGGGCGCTGGTGGACTGGCCCGCCCGCTTGCCCCCCACCCACGGTGTTGGGATCCACGTCCCCGGCAGCGCAGAGGCTGGACAGCTTGTGCAGGCCTGTGCCTCTGGGTGGAACGTGGCGGGCACCCGTTCCGTGGCCACGAAAGGGGCATAAAGCAGACTGCGCTGGGCGGGAGGTGGAAGCAAGGCCGAAGGATCTGGCCGTAGCCTTAGAATCCTTAAAGCGCTCAAGCGAGTTGTCTGCCTTGTCGCCAAACAGGCGACGGCCATCAAAGGTCATGTCCAAAAGCGTTGCTTGGACATCCCCCGAAAAGCCAGTGGACCTCAACGAGGCATAGCATCTCAGTGCTACCGACGTGGAAATCGTCCTGCCCAGTGAGTCGGCGGTGTCCAGCCCACACCGGATGGTGAACTTCGCTGCGTCTCTCCCTTCGGCAACAGCACGGGAGAGCACGACACGGGCCTCCTCCGGGCACTGTGGCAGCACCTTCACAACCGTGCCCCACAACAAGTGGGAGTAAAGGCCCAATAGACATGCGGTGTTCACCGACCGCAGTCCCAAGCTGGAGGAAGAAAATATCTTCTTCCCTAGGTGGTCCAGCTTCTTGGATTCCCTATCAGGTGGTGCGTTAGTGAATGCGCCTTTGAACGTTGAAGCTTGGACTACCAAGCTCTCAGGGGTAGGATGAGAAGAGAGGAAAATGGGGTCACCCGGGGCCGGGCAGTGGCATCCGGCAATCATCCTGTCCACAGGAGTCCCTGTGTTGGGCTTGGACCAAGTGCCCAAAAGGATGACCGTAAGGGCCTCATTGAATGGCAGCAAGGGCTCCGAGGAGGCCGCTGTCGGTTGAAGCACCTCTGTCAGGAGGTTAGTCCTGACCGCCACCGTAGGAAGTTCGAGGTTTAAGGCCTCGGCTGCCCTACGAAACACCACTGCGTAAGATGCACCCTCCTCCTTAGCCACGGTAGAGGGAGATAGAATGCCAAGGTCTGGGGAGGTGTCCAGACCACTGGCCTCACCCAACTCCTCTCTCCAGTTTGGTTCCTCTAACTGGTCTGCAAGAGGGACCACAGACCCCTCCCAGTCCTCCTCACCCTCTCCTGTTAGTCACTCAGGGAGGTAAGAAACATCAGGGGAGAACAGGGGTACAAAAGTACCGGTAGCCGCCGGTCCCGAGGTCGGTCTGGCTCCGTGTCCTTACCAAGGGGGAGGCCGGGGTCGACGCCGGCTGGGGAGACAACCGGCGTCTGAGGCGGCGGGGGTGTCATCACTGGATTTGGCGCCGGAGGTGTCACAAGATCGACCGGCGCCGATCCGGATCCAGGCCTGGATCCTTGGGGGCCCTGCGGTGCCGGAGCCGAAGCTGCCGACATCGAAGGCCTAGAGCCAACCAAGTCCGCGGGGCCAGAGGGCGCGCCGGTGGAGTCGGGCTGCCCGAAGATGGAATGCAAGGCTTCGAAGAAGTTGCGAAGCTGGGCAGAGGTCGCTCCGGCTCCCGGAAAAGGAGGGAGGGCCGGAGTCGACCAAACAGGCTCCGCGGGCGGAGCCGGACGACTATCTTCCACTTCCCGCGTCACGTCGGCCAACAAACGGGGAGAACGCGAAGAGCGACGATGCTTCTTTGCCTTCTTCTTGTGCTTCGACTTACCCAAAGATGAAGACTTCGATGACGAGTGGTGGTGGCTCCGCGACCGGTCCTGCGACCTCCCTCTCGACCAGGACATCGAACAGCGCGGTTTTGGGACCACTCCCGCAAAGAATTCGGGTTCAGGGCCCGGCAGTCGGAGCACGACTTTGGGTTGTGGTCACACTCCAGGCACCAAAGGTACACGAGGTGCGGGTCCGTGACCGACATCAATTTGCAACAGGAGTCGCAAGCCTTGAAGCCGGTCCGACGTGACATCCCTCTGTGCACCAGGAGTCGATCGACTCAAAAAAGGTGTCGAGAAAAGTTGCAAAAACTGAGTCAAAAAGTGACTCGAGGTACCGCTCTCTCCGGATCTGTGCTGGCTGGCGCGGAAAGAGAAAGAACTGACATCAGCGCATGAGGGTGGCGTCTTAGTAGATACCGCGACATCATTCCGGCGACCACAACGCCAACGACGAACGCGGAGTCGACCAATGCCACCTATCGACGCCCAGAGGTACTGCTGAGGAAAAAATTCTCTGGATCCAGTCTGACTCCTGGGGGTAATTCTAAGGTGAGGAATCCATAACTAATTGTCTCTTTCAGATATGAATTTTATCTGGAGCAATAGCTGGCCATGCCTAAGAAGGATTCAATCAATCAATCAGGAGTTTGTAGAGCGCAGCTATTCACCCGTGAGGGTCTCAAGATGCTGAAGGGGGGAGGAGGGGGGAGGCTGCTCATCCGTCTAGGGGTGGAGGTTCAATCGAAGAGCCAGGTCTTGAGATCCTTCCTGAATTGGGTCAGCGACAGGGATTGTCTGAGGTGGAGGGGCATGGTGTTCCAAGTCTTAGCTGCAAGATAGGAGAAGGATCTTCCTCCTGTTCTGGTCTTGTGAATCCGTGGGACGGTGGCCAGGGCAAGTTGGGCGGAGTGAAGTTGTCTGGCGGGTAAGTGGAATGAGAGGCGGTGGTTCAGATATGCTGGTCCTGCATCGTGGAGAGCTTGGTAGGCATGTGTGAGGAGCTTGAAGGTGATTCTCTTGTTGACTTGGAGTCAGAGGTGTTGTGTTATGTGGCTGCGACGGGGGATATCGAGGACCAGTCAGGCTGCGGCGTTTTGTAAGTTCTGAAGTTTCCTGATCTGTTTCTGGGTGACGCCAGTGCAGGGTGCGTTGCCTTAGTCGAGTCTACTGGTGATGATTGCGTGGGTGACCGTCTTTCTGGATTCTGTGGGATCCATCTGAAAGTATTTCGAAGCAGGCGGAGCGTGTGGAAGCAGGATGAGGAAACAGCGTTGATCTGGAAGTTCAAGGTGAGTCCATATGATACTGAGGTTACATGCGTGGTCCTTGGGGGTTGGAGGGGTTCCCAGTGCAGCGGGCCACCAGAAGTCATCCCAGACTGAGGGGGCGTGTCCCAGGATGAGTACTTCTCTCTTGTCAGAGTCGAGCTTGAGGCAGCTGCCTTTCATCCAGATGGCAAAAGCCTTCATCCTGCTGTGAAAGTTGATTCTGGCACCTGTGGGTTCATTGGTGAGGGAGAGGATCAACTGGGTGTCATCTACGTAGGAGATGATGTTGAGTCTGTGGTTTCTGACGATGGCCGCGAGGGGGACCATGTAGATGTTGAAGAGGGTGGAGCTCAGGGAGGAGCCCTGCGGCACGCCGCAGCTGATCTCTGAAGGTTCCGAGAGGAACAGAGGCAGTCTGACTTGCTGTGATGGGCCGGTAAGGAATGAATGGTTCCAGTCCAGGGCCTTGTCACGAATGCCGGTGTCATGGAGTCTCGTGATTAGGGTGCGGTAGGAAACGGCGTTGAAAGCGGCCGAGAGGTCCAGTAGGATGAGGGCTGCAGTTTCGCCCTAGTCGAGGAGGAAGCGGATGTCGTCTGTGGCAGTGAGGAGTGCGGTCTCGGTGCTGTGGTTACTTCGGAAGCCAGATTGAGAGATGTCCAGGACGTAGTTCTCTTCAATGAACTCGTAGAGTTGGGCGCTAATGGCTTCTCGATGATCTAGGCTGGGAAGGGGAGGAGGGAGATGGGTCTATAGTTCTTGAGGTTTGTCAGGTCCGCGGATGGCTTCTTCAGCAGGGGGTTGATCTTGGCGTGTTTCCAGTCGTCGGGGAAGGTAGCGGCTTTGATGGTGAGGGAAAGCTCTAGGGCGTTGGAGGCTGCTCTATGGAAGGTGTGATACGGGTATGGGTCCGATGGGGCTCCCCAGCGAATGCACTTCATGGTCTTGAGTGTGTCGTCTGTGGTAAGCGGAGTCCAGTTGAGCAGGGTCTGTTGGGGTTCGGCGAGGTTGTGTGCGGTGGTGACGGGCATTGTGGCAGGGACTTAGGTTTCAAAGCTGTCGTAAATTTGCCTGATCTTGTGGGGGAAAAGATGCTGAGTTTGTTACAGAGGTCTTGGGAGGGTGGGACATCTGTGGTCTGGCCTGGCGAACTCCTTGACAATGGCAAAGAGTTCTTTGCTGTTGTGTGCGTTGGTGTTGATTTTGTCTTGGAGGGCCGTTTCCTTTGTGGTTTTGAGGAGGAGGTGGTGTGCGTTGACGGCGGTTTTGAAGGTTGCGTGGATTTCCATGGTTTTGTTGTTCCTCCATCTCTTCTCGAGTCATTTACAGGATGCAGCATGGTTGCATCTTGTGGGGGACAGGTGGATGGCAATGCCTGTACTTTTTCAGGGTCAGGAGTAATTCCCCTTTCAGAGAATTATGCCCAAAGGATTTGAGTTTGTTTTTGTGAAACTCGCACTTTTCTGCATTTAACATGAGACATGCATCGGCGAGCAAACAACACATTTGCGTAAGAGCTTTGTCATGTTGATTTTGTGTGGCCCCAAACGCACAAGTTACTAACTTGTGTAACGATATATCTGTAAGAGACAGTAGTTAGTGACAGATTCCTTACCTTAGAATATCCCCAGGCGTCAGGCTGGATCCGGAAAGTTTTGCGTAGCAGTACCCTTGCGCGTCGGTAGGCGGCGTCGTGCGGCTCCGCGTCCGTATCGGGATCGCCGGGATGACGTCGCGGGCAGTACTTAGATGCCGCCCCTGCGCGCTGTCAGTTCTGTACACGACTTTCCGCGCCAGGAACGCAGAGCCATGCAAGAAGCTGACATTGGTGTCTGAAAAATACTAGGGCCCTGAAAGGGATGTCCTTAACCCTAGAAATCAGTTTGCAGAACGGGGAGGATGGGTGGGGCGGTAAGGAATCTGTCACTAACTACTGTCTCTTACAGATATATCGTTACACAATTTAGTAACTTGTGCATCTGAAAGAGACACGTTAGTGACAGATTCCTTACCTTAGAATAGATACCCCAGCAATACCAACCCCGGTGGTGGGCCTGCGAACAAAGATCAGACAAGGAAGTCTCGGAGAACAGAACGGCCAAAGAAGCCGTCTCTCCGGACTTGGATGTCAAGGCAGTAATGCTTCGTAAACGTGTGCAACGAGGCCCACGTAGCTGCCTGACAAATGTCCTGTAAAGGGACACCACATCCTAAAGCCGTGGAGGCGGCTTTCGCCCTGGTGGAATGGGCACGCAATCCAACAGGGGGCTCCTTTTTAGCCAAAGAATAACAGGCTTTGATACACAAGACGACCCAGCGGGAGATGGTCCGCTTGTGTACCGCCCGACCTTTTTTGGCGCCCACGTAGCCAACAAAGAGCTGGTCGTCCACCCGGAACTGTTGTGTGCGATTTAGATAAAAAGAAATGGCATGTTTTGGGTCCAGACGGTGGAGCCTCTCTTCCTCTCTAGAAGGATGCGGAGGCGGAAAGAAGGTGGGCAAAGTGATGGTCTGCCCAATGTGGAAAGCAGTAACCACCTTTGGCAAGAAGGACGGCGCGTCCTGAGAACAACCTTGTCTGGATGTACAGACAGAAAGGGAGGCTTGCAAGAAAGAGCCTGGAGCTCACTCACCCGCCGAGCGGAGGTGATAGCCACCAGAAAGGCTGTCTTCAGAGTCAGAAGACGAAGAGGACAGTTATGCAGAGGCTCAAAGGGAGCGCACATGAGAAAGGTAAGAACCAGGTTCAAGTCCCACTGAGGCATCACAAACGGAACAGGAGGGAAGAGGTGTGTAAAGCCTTTTAGGAATCTGTTAACAGAGGACTTGAAAAGGGAGGGCTGATCAGGAAGCCTTAGGAAGGCCGAGATTGCACAAAGATAGCCCTTGATGGTACCCAGGGGAGATCCCTGCTGGGCCAGAGAAAGAAGGAACAGAAGAACCTCCGAAAGAAGGGCAGAAAGGGGATTCACAGCCTTTGCTGTGCACCATGCCACAAATTTGTTCCACCTGCAGGCGTATACCACCTTAGTGGAGGGACGCCTGGCTGCCAGAATCACATCACAAACTTCGGGAGGCAAGTCGAAAGGAATCAACTGCCGCCGCTCAATCTCCACGCAAGCAGGTGGAGGCTGGACAGGTTCGGGTGGAGGACAGTCCCCTGCTGCTGCGACAGAAGATCCTCCCGAAGAGGCAGACGGATCGGGGGATCGACGCTCATACTGAGTAGCTCGGGATACCAAACTCTTCGAGCCCAGTCCGGAGCCACAAGAATTACTTGGGCCCGGTCGCGCCGAATCTTCTTCAACACTCTGGGTAGAAGTGGTATAGGCGGAAAGGCGTACAACAGACCGCAACTCCACTCGCGACGAAAAGCGTCGCCGAGCGAGTGCCGCCTTGGAAATTCCAGCGTGCAGAACTGATGACATTGCGCGTTCTCTTCGGTGGCGAATAGATCTAACCAAGGCTCTCCCCACTGCAGAAAGAGTCCTTGCGCCACTTCCGAGTGAAGACGCCATTCGTGATCCATCATGCACCTGCGGCTGGATTCGTCCGCCCTGGCGTTCAGGGAACCTGTCAGGTGTTGAACCATCAGGAATATGCCCTGATGTTCCAGCCATGTCCAGAGGCGCAGAGCCTCCTGACACAGGGTCCACGACCCCACCCCGCCCTGTTTGTTGCAGTACCACATGGCGGTGGTGTTGTCGGTGAACACCTGCACTACCTTCCCTTTGACAGAGGGAAGGAATGCCTTGAGTGCAAGTCGGATCGCCCGGAGCTCCAGAAGGTTGATATGGAGCCGGAACTCCGCCGGAGACCAGAGGCCTCTGATCTCCGCCTCTCCCATGTGACCGCCCCATCCCAGAAGGGACGCGTCCGTCACAACTGTGTGCTCTGGCTGGGGAAGGGAGAGGGATCTGCCCATGACCCATTGCCGGTTCGAGAGCCCCACTGGAACTTCAGGTCCCACTGCAGAGCCCACATATGCCATCTGGCATGATCGACCAGCAGGATGCAGGAGGCCATGAGGCCCAGCAGCCTCAGGGTCATCCGTACCGAAACCCAGGATAGAGGCCGAAAGATCGGAATCATAGCCTGAATATCCCGGACTCGCCGCTCGGGAGGATAGACCCGAAACTGCGTCGTGTCCAGAACTGCTCCGATGAAAAGGAGCTGTGGAGAAGGAATCAGGTGCGACTTCGGCACGTTGATGGAGAACCCCAGCGAGTGCAGGAGTTCGGCCGTAGTCTGGAGGTGGGAGACGACTGCCTGGGACGAGCCCGCCTTCAGCAGCCAGTCGTCGAGGTAGGGGAAGACTGGAACCCCTGCCCGGCGCAGATGAGCTGCGACCACCGCCATCACTTTCGTGAACACCCGAGGGGCGCTGGTAAGGCCAAAGGGGAGCACGGAGAACTGAAAGTGCTCGTGGCCTACCGTGAACCGCAGGTAACGCCGGTGGGCCGGCAGGACGGGGATGTGGAAATATGCGTCCTGCAAGTCCAACGCTACCATCCAGTCTCCAGGGTCGAGAGCAGTCAAGACCTGAGCTAGGGTGAGCATCTTGAACTTCTCCTTCCGAAGGAAGCGATTGACGTTCCGGAGGTCCAAGATAGGACGCATGTCTTCCTTGTCCTTTTTGGGCACCAGAAAGTAGTGGGAGTAACAACCATGCCCTACTTCTGGGGTCGAAACGCGTTCGATGGCCCCCTTGGCCAAGAGGGCAGAAACTTCCTTCTGAAGAAGCACCAAGTGATCCCCTGACATGCGGTGGTATTGAGGTGGCATGGCTGGGGGGGGTCACGACGGGGAGGGAGTAGCCCCTTTGGAAAATGTCCAAGACCCACTTGTCCGAGGTGATGGCATGCCAGTGGTGAAGGTGATGGCGGACCCTGCCCCCTACTGGCGTGCTGTGCACCTGAAAGGAAGGACTAGGAGGGCTTGGAGGCCACGGATGGGGCGGTGGCCTGACCCGCACGCTGGTTACCCGACCCGCCTTGGCGGGAGCCACGTCCTCGGCCACGCGTAGACGCCTGCTGCGCGGGCCGGTGGCTGGGCAGTGGACGTGACTGGGCGCCCCTTCCGTGGCCACGAAAGGGGCGAAAAGCAGTCTGTTGCGGAGGGCGCACAGCAGGAAGGCCCAGGGACTTGGCTGTAGCCCGTGAGTCCTTAAAACGCTCCAACGCATGGTCTGCCTTATTGCCGAAAAGGCCGACACCATCAAAGGGCATGTCCATAAGAGTGTTTTGGACATCACCCGAGAAACCAGTGGTTCTCAGCCAGGCGTGACGATGCAGCGCCACTGTCGTTGCAAGCGATCTGCCTAGCGAGTCGGCGGTATCTAGGCCACATCTGATGGTATACTTCGCCGCATCCCTTCATTCCGCAATGGCGTGGGAAAGCAGTGCCTGGACCTCCTCAGGACACTGGGGCAGAACCTGCGCTACCGAATCCCACAAATAGTGGGAATATCGGCCCAAGAGGCAAGTGGTGTTGACAGACCGCAAGCCAGCACTAGAGGAAGAAAAAACCTTCTTCCCAAATTGATCCAGTTTTTTGGATTCCCTATCCGGGGGAGCGGTAGGGAAGGCGCTGTGGGAAGCAGAGGCTTGGACAACCAAGCTCTCAGGGGTGGGGTGTTGGGAGAGAAACAGGGGGTCCCCCGGAACAGGGCGATGGCGTCGGGCTTCGTTCCTATCCACAGGAGCCCCTGTGGTGGGCTTGGACCAGGTGCCCAAAAGAACGTCAGAAAGTGCCTCATTGAAAGGCAGCAGTGGCTCCGAGGAGGTAGCCGCCGGCTGAAGCACTTCCGTCAGGATGTTAGTCCTGACAACCACTGTAGGTAACTGGAGGTGTAAAGCCTCAGCTGCCCTACGCAACACCGTTGCAAAGTTTGCTCCCTCCTCCGTTGCCACGGAAGGAGGAGATAGCATGCCAGAGTCAGGGGAGGTGTCCAGACCACTGGCATCCCCAAGTTCCTCAGCCCAGTCCTGATCGAACTCACATTGGGCAGTGAGAGGGTCCTCAGACCCCTCCCAGTCCTCTTCGTCCTCCAAAACAGGTTCAAAGTAAGGAGGAGGGACATGCGGAACCCAAGGCCGCATCATAGTCATCTTCCAAAGTCCGGTCCGGCGCCGTGTCCGGAGAGAACCGGGGTACGATGCCGCCCGGAGCCCCGGACGGCGTCGGGAACGGCACCGGTGAAATCGGCGCTGGTGGAGGTGTCGTCAGGTCAACCGGCGTCGATGGGGGTTGCGGCAACACTGGAGCCGGGGTCGAGGCCGGGGCCGGGACCGAGGCTGGCGTCGCTGGCGGTGCCGGGACCGGAGTCGCCGGCGGCACCGTAGGAACCCCAGAAGGGCCCGCGGGGCCCAAGGCGCACCGGGGGGACCTTGAGGCCCGAAGAGGCGGGCCATGGCCGACAGGAATTCCTGTATTTCGGCCGGAGTCGCCGCCGAACCCGGATAGGGCGGGTAATGCGGCGGCGGCTCCACAGGCACTCCCGGAGCCGCGGGGACGGTGCCGACAGGACCCTCAGCCGAGTCGCGAGACCGGCGAGGGGAAGTCGTCGAGCGATGACGCTTCTTCGACTTCTTGTGCTTCGACTTACCGGAGGAGTGCGAAGACTTGGACCCCGACGACCGATGTGGACTCTGCGACCGGCCCCTCGACCTCTCACGTGACCGGGGTTGGATTGGCGCAGAGCCGACTGCCGGACCTCGAGGAGCTTTCGAGACCGCTCTCGCAAAGCCTTCGGATGCAAGGCCCGGCAGTCGGGGCACGACTTGGAGTCGTGGTCGCGTCCGAGGCAGTAGAGAGAGTCTCGATGCGGGTCCGTGATCGACATCATCCGACCACAGGCGTCGCATGGCTTGAAGCCGGGCATCCCTACTGACACAGTCGGACTCGAACGACTCGAGAAAAAACAGTGATAAAAAAATCACAAAAACTTAGTCAAAAAACGACTAGGGCACTGCTCTTCCCGGATCTGCGCTTACTGGCGCGGAAAAAGAAGAACTGACGTCAGCGCGCAGGGGCGGCGTCTAAGTACTGCCCGCGACGTCATCCCGGCGATCCCGACGCCGACGACGGACGCGGAGCCGCACGACGCCGCCTACCGACGCGCAAGGGTACTGCTACGCAAAACTTTCCGGATCCAGCCTGACGCCTGGGGATATTCTAAGGTAAGGAATCTGTCACTAACGTGTCTCTTTCAGATACTAATATATCATCACTGCAATTAAAAGCTTGTGTGACATGTCAAATTATTCAGCGAATGACATCCTGAAAGATTTCTGCAGCTGACGGCACACCAAAACTGAGTATTCTGTATCTGAACAAACCAACATAAGTTGAAAAAGTAGTAACACACCTACAGTTCTCTTCCAGCTCGAGCTGATGGTATCCTTTGTTCAAGTCAAGATGGGAGAAGACTTTGGCAATATTCAGCTGTGTAATTATGTCTGCCATGTGTGGACCTGGATGTCTTGTTCTCTTGATTGCTTTGTTGGCTTGGCGCATATCAACACAAATCCACATTGCACCTCCACTGTCCTTTTTTGGCACTACCACTATGGGCGAAACCCATGGTGTCGGGCCAGTAGAGAGCTCAATGATGTCATGCTTCAATAATGTTTCCAGTTCTTTCTCATCTGCCCCCTGTAAATGAAAAGCAATCCGACGGTGTTGCTGACCATCAATGTGGAATTGCACCTTCATTGTCTTAAGCTTCCCTAGTTCATGAAATAACCACTGGAATTGACTTACTTTTTCATAATATGCATTGAGGTTGTAGTTAATGGATAGCAGTCGCATGTCAGCAGCAGTACTGACACTGAGTGGACATGCACTTGACAAAGTACCTTAAAAAACAAGATTTGGTGCTTGTACTGTTGTTTTCTTATGCCTCATGGTTGCTACAAATGACCTTTGACTTTGTAATGGCGTAGAAGCAGCCCACTTGTACACCTTTGTTTTTAATGGCATTAGAGGTGGTACCAGAGACAGTTCATTGTATTTTTCTGCCGACATGATGTTGATCGATACGCCACTCTCTATAATGAAAGTTGTAGGGCAGCCATTTACCTTTACCGTGATATGGGGGCATCGGGCAAATTAGTTGCGTCATTTCACATGGTGATCCCTCTTTGATTTGTGTTCTTCTTTGCAAGCAGCCAATCGTACATGTTTTTTTTTTGCAGTCATCACTGCACACCCATCTTCATAACTGTTGCTCGATGATGACGCTGAAGACCCTTTGGAAGATGACTATGATGCCGATTGACTTCGTTTAGTCTCTACTTGCCTCAACTGATGTTGCAGTTTGGCCTTGTGGGTGTGGCTAGAATGCTTCTGGAACTTTCTGGCACCCATTTTCTCTTCCTGTCGTGACGCACTTAGTTTCTCTTTTGCTTTGCTGACCGTTATGAAATTACTTTCTCTCCCACAGCCTTTGCATGGACATTTACCTTCATGTGGACACAAGAATCCATATCAGAAACACAATTTCTTTTTCTACGGGGACATTGTTTTCTGGCACTACGCTTTGTGTTTCTGCTTACATTTCTTGATCAACACTGATTCACTCTGGTTTGTTCCAGCTTCCATATCAGCAGCCTGTCGATCTGTACGTTCCTCAGCTCTAGCAGCCATGAGTACCTTTTCTAGAATGAGCGTCTCTCTCAGCATGCATCATCTGATTGAATGCAGTCCATCTGGCGCCAATATTCTGCTTTTGGGCGGTATTGAATGGAGGTGATGGTTTGAGAAACGCGGTTGTGCCGTATTTGATGCTGTTTTCTGCGACCACTGGAGAACTTATATTTCTTGAAGACTTGAGCGGCCTTTTTGTCGTTTCTGTAAGGACCAACGGATTTGTAAGCACACCCCTGTGTTTGTGTTCGAGTCGCCTCGCAGGATTTTGAGGTTGTGTGGTGCTTTGTCTGTTTTTCGCTGGCGAGTAGACTTTTGCTTCTTGTACCCGATTGCCGCTGCCTTTAGTGTTTTTTTTTGTGCTTGGTAGTCTTTGCCTCTAGTGCTTTTTTCCACCTGGCTGTCGCTTCCTTTAGCGTTTCTTCGTTCCCGGTTGTAGCTGCCTTGAGCGTTTCTGTTTTGTATTGATGATGGCTCTGTGTTACTCTGTGGCACAGGATCTCTTCTTTTGGCTTCTGGCAGGCTTTTTTACGGTGCTCCTCTGTCGGGCCTTCACCTTCTTCAAGGGCCTTGTACAAGCTAGAGCAGAGCTTTGACTCCACATACGCCAACGACTCCACATACGCTTGCTTCTTGGGACGCATGTAGCATGCACAAGCAGTTTTCTGGACCTCGGCAAACTCTCAGGGAGAGCACTCTCATTTCTTTGGGGCACGTATACCCTACTCGTCGCCACTTGTAGCATACACCTCAGTTCTGGAGCACGCAAATGACTATGCCACACATGGAGCTCAGTAATAAACGTCTTTATTCTTCGGCATGCAACCGTTACTTAGACTGTATTGACCACACCCAGACACACCCAACTGATTACGTAACTTTGTAAGGAGTCCGCCTAAGACCACAGGGGCCCTACTGCATGTGATCACACGACACTACAGCAAACAACAGAGGGAGATTTTGATTTTAGCGTCCTTACCAAAACCTTTTTAGATAAGCAACATGTCTCCAAGAATCAGGGATTTAGCTGTTTAGTATTTGCTTCGCAATCAGGGTTACTAATGGGTGCCTTGGTTAGATATGGCTTTAGGTTCACAACTAAAGTGTTGTGGATATTTACAATAGGAATGTCATGTAGAGGGAGATCGGCATACAGAGTCAAGGCCTTAGAATATACCTTATAAATATTGGCTAGAACAGCCATATTTCCCAATATTTTTGGCCATTTAATTGACCAGCGATCATTCCCAACAGTTGGCACTACGGTAAAAGAAGCAGTAGGGCAGCAAGACTCCTCAATCAGGGAGCTTATCATAATTTCTCTCCAAGAGAAAATAAGAAAAAGTGTACATATATTTCACTCAACTATATTACCACTATCACATAGCAAACTGAAAGGATCTTTAGGATTCTTATTCTAGCTGAGTCAAGCCAACATGGAGTTATAATAAAAAGTATCTATATGGTGACACCATTACTCTTTGATGGTGACTGTTATTTAGTCTGCAGGCTCTTTCACTTTATCAACCTATGGGGATTAATCAGGAAATTGCTGCTTTAGCAGTTCAGTATAGAGCGTTTGCATGGAAGTATAGTGTCCACGTGGTTCATACACAGCATGTTTTATCTGCTCGTATGCATTGCTTACTTTAAAAAATATTTGCTGGGGAGCCGATTTGTGTGCAAATCTTGACCAATGGTAGCTGGGTTGGTGATAGGACACCAATGATGGTAGAGTCTACTAATTATGATTAAAAGAATCAACTATCTCTTACTTGTATGTCGGGGGAGCTAGCTTGGCAGTGGTAAGTCATTTTGTGTTTTTATGCCTCCTGTGCTTCAGAGTGGAGGTGGGTTGTGTCTTTACAAACCAGAGAAGACAGAATGATCACCCAGCCTCTCTATAAATACTTGGATGAAAGGATGTTAAAAATGGGAGAATGCTGTCTAGTATGTAAATATAGCAACTGCTGGTAAATACACACAATTTAGCAGCAATGCAAATCCAAAATGTGTAACCCATTTTGAATAATGTCTTCTAAACAAAACTGAAGGAGGTCTTTACTTTGAGCAAAATATTGGTTTGCAAACAGTTTCCACTTAGCAGTACAGCACAGCATTAATCTGGTATGGCGTTCTTAATGACAAACCAGTGGAACACCATGCCTTCATTCTTACTGAACTATAATGTGCTCATCATTTTCCGAGTTGGTCTACTGATGTGCATGAGATAAGAAAACCAAAGCTTATAGACTCCATGATGGAGCATTCCTTTTAAACTGTGGACAAGGATAACTGGAAGAGAATTTCTGGCATTTTAAATACTGCCTTGTGGCAAACAGAGGTTTATCTCAAGTTGCCTACATGTGGAAATACTTACTCAATACTAGTGTTCATTTTTCACTCATGCCTCTCCAGCTGGAGCTTATTCAGCCGGTCTGTAAAATCATAATCTGATAGAGACATCTAGCCGCAGATTCCTTATCTTAGAATTCTCCCCAGGCGCCAAACTGGATCCGGAAATGTTTTGCAGTAGTACCTCAGCGCGTTAGTAGAGGGCATCGAGGGACTCCGTAGAGACATCGTCCTCTGGATGTGACGTCGATGGAGTCTATATAAGCCCTCCCCTGACGTGCTGACGTCAGTTTCTTCCTTTCCGGGCTTATAAGGCGGATCCGATAAGCGGTTCCACAGGCCGTTTTTTGGCCTACCTTGACAGTTTCATTGAACGGAACAGTGTGCCTTTAAACAACTTCTCATGTCCTCAGGGTTCAAGCCTTGTGGGTCCTGTGGATGACAAATGTCTGCCACAGACCCTCACTCTGTTTGTATGTGGTGCCTTGGAGAGTACCATTACTCAGAGGAGTGAGACTCCTACCGTTAACTTCGACTGAAGGCACTGAGAGAGAGTCAAATGAAGCTCCTAGCGGCACAAATGTCGCAGTCTTCCAAGACTTCCCATCAACCTCGATCCCCTTCACGCTCCACGGACAGCCCGCGAGTCCGATCTAGGAGCCGTTCCCCGTGGGCGTCACTCTCCATCGACATCCCAAGTTAAGTCACAACGCAGGCAGTCGAAGCTGTTGCGCCACCTGACTTCGCCACATAAAGCCTGTTCCCGATTTTTGGTTGAAGAGTTGGTGCATGAGTCTACCCTGTGACTTCCAGCCTAACCTGGAGCTGTGGCGACTCTGACCTCGATGAGAGAATGCACAAGTTACTAACTTCTGTAACGATATATCTGTAAGAGACAGTAGTTAGTGATAGATTCCTTACCTTAGAATATCCCCAGGCGTCAGGCTGGATCCGGAAAAGTTTTGCGTAGCAGTACCCTTGCGCGTCGGTAGGCGGCGTCGTGCGGCTCCGCGTCCGTCGTCGGCGTCGTGATCGCCGGGATGACGTCGCGGGCAGTACTTAGGCGCCGCCCCTGCGCGCTGACGTCAGTTCTGTACACGACTTTCCGCGCCAGGAACGCAGAGCCATGCAAGAAGCTGACACAGGTGTCTGAAAAATACTAGGGCCCTGAAAGGGATGTCCTTAACCCTAGAAATCAGTTCGCAGAACGGGGAGGATGGGTGGGGCGGTAAGGAATCTATCACTAACTACTGTCTCTTACAGATATATCGTTACACAAGTTAGTAACTTGTGCATCTGAAAGAGACACGTTAGTGATAGATTCCTTACCTTAGAATAGATACCCCAGCAATACCAACCCCGGTGGTGGGTCTGCGAACAAAGATCAGACAAGGAAGTCCTGGAGGACAGAACGGCCAAAGAAGCCGTCCCTCCGGACCTGACTGTCAAGGCAGTAATGCTTAGTAAACGTGTGCAGCGAGGCCCACGTAGCTGCCTGACAGATAACCGGCAGCGGAACACCGCGGCCCAAGGCCGTGGTAGCAGCCGTTGCCCTGGTGGAATGGGCACGCAGCCCAACAGGAGGCTCCTTCTTGGCCAAAGAATAGCAGGTCTTGATGCACAAGGTAACCCAGCGGGAGATGGTCCTCTTGTGCACCGCCCGACCTTTTGGCGCCCACGTAGCCAACAAAGAGCTGGTCATCCACCCGGAAGTGTTTTGTGCGGTCGATATAGAAGGAGAGCGCACGTTTTGGGTCCAGACGGTGGAGCCTCTCTTCCTCTCTGGAAGGATGCGGAGGCGGAAAGAAGGTGGGCAAAGTGATGGTCTGCCCAATGTGGAAAGCAGTAACCACCTTTGGCAAGAAGGACGGACGCGTCCGAAGAACAACCTTGTCTGGATGAACAGACAGAAAGGGAGGTTTGCAAGAAAGAGCCTGGAGCTCACTCACCCGCCGAGCGGAGGTGATGGCCACCAGAAAGGCTGTCTTTAGAGTGAGAAGACGAAGAGGACAGTTATGCAGAGGCTCAAAGGAGCGCACATTAAAAGGTAAGAACCAAGTTCAAGTCCCACTGAGGCATCACAAACGGAACAGGAGGGAAGAGGTGAGTAATGCCTTTTAAGAACCTGTTAACAACAGGGGACTTGAAAAGGAGGGCTGATCAGGGAGCCTGAGGAAGGCCGAGATAGCACAAAGATAACCCTTGATGGTACCCAGGGCAGAACCCTGTTGGGCCAGAGAGAGAAGGAACAGAAGGACCTCAGAAAGAGGGGCAGAAAGGGGATCCACAGCCTTTGCTGTGCACCATGCCACAAATTTGTTCCACCTGCAGGCGTATACCACCTTAGTGGAGGGACGCCTGGCTGCCAGAATCACATCACAAACTTCGGGAGGCAAGTCGAAAGGAATCAACTGCCGCCGCTCAATCTCCACGCAAGCAGGTGTAGACTGGACAGGTTCGGGTGGAGGACCGTCCCCTGCTGCTGCGACAGAAGATCCTCCCGAAGAGGCAGACGGATCGGGGATCTATGCTCATATTGAGTAGCTCGGGATACCAAACTCTTCGAGCCCAGTCCGGAGCCACAAGAATGACTTTGGCCCGGTCGTGCCGAATCTTCTTCAACACTCTGGGTAGAAGTGGTATAGGCGGAAAGGCGTACAACAGACCGCAACTCCACTCGCGACGAAAAGCGTCGCCGAGCGAGTGCCGCCTTGGAAATTCCAACGCGCAGAACTGATGACATTGCGCGTTCTCTTCGGTGGCGAATAGATCTAACCAAGGCTCTCCCCACTGTAGAAAGAGTCCTTGCGCCACTTCCGAGTGAAGACGCCATTCGTGATCCATCATGCACCTGCGGCTGAGGTTCGTCCGCCCTGGCGTTCAGAGAACCTGCCAGGTGTTGAACCATCAGGAACATGCCCTGATGTTCCAGCCATGTCCAGAGGCGCAGAGCCTCCTGACAAAGGGTCCAAGACCCCACCCCGCCCTGTTTGTTGCAGTACCACATGGCGGTGGTGTTGTCTGTGAACACCTGCACTACCTTCCCTTTGACAGAGGGAAGGAATGCCTTGAGTGCAAGCCGGATCGCCCGGAGCTCCAGAATGTTGATATGGAGCCGGGACTCCGCCCGGAGACCAGAGGCCTCTGATCTCCACCTCTCCCATGTGACCGCCCCATCCCAGAAGGGACGCGTCCGTCACAACTGTATGCTCTGGCTGGGGAAGGGAGAGGGATCTGCCCATGACCCATTGCCGGTTCGAGAGCCACCACTGCAACTGTTTTGCAGTCCCCTCCGAGATCTGGACGTGATCGGACAGGTTGCCCTGGTGCTGCGCCCACTGGAACTTCAGGTCCCACTGCAGAGCCCGCATATGCCATCTGGCATGATTGACCAGCAGGATGCAGGAGGCCATGAGGCCCAGCAGCCTCAGGGTCATCCTTACCGAAACCCAGGATAAAGGCCGAAAGATCGGAATCATAGCCTGAATATCCCGGACTCGCCGTTCGGGAGGATAGGCCCGAAACTGCGTCGTGTCCAGAACTGCTCCGATGAAAAGGAGCTGTGGAGAAGGAATTAGATGCGACTTCGGCACATTGATGGAGAACCCCAGCGAGTGCAGGAGTTCGGCCGTAGTCTGGAGGTGGGAGACGACTGCCTGGGACGAGCCCGCCTTCAGCAGCCAGTCGTCGAGGTAGGGGAAGACTGAAACCCCGGCCCGGCGCAGATGAGCTGCGACCACCGCCATCACTTTCGTGAACACCCGAGGGGCACTTGTAAGGCCAAAGGGAGCACGGTGAACTGAAAATGCTCGGGGCCTACCGTGAACCGAAGGTAACGCCGGTGGGCCGGCAGGACGGGGATGTGGAAATATGCGTCCTGCAAGTCCAACGCTACCAGCCAGTCTCCAGGGTCGAGGGCAGTCAAGACCTGAGCTAGGGTGAGCATCTTGAACTTCTCCTTCCGGAGGAAGCGATTGACGTTCCGGAGGTCCAAGATAGGACGCATGTCCTCCTTGTCCTTTTGGGCACCAGAAAGTAGTGGGAGTAGCAACCACGCCCTACTTCTGGGGTCGGAACATGCTCGATGGCCCTCTTGGTCAAGAGGGCCGTGACTTCCTTCTGTAGAAGCACCAAGTGATCCCCTGACATGCGGTGGAATTGAGGTGGCATGGCTGGGGGGTGGTCTCGAAGGGGAGGAGTAGCCCCTTCGGACAATGTCCAAGACCCACCTGTCCGAGGTGATGGTGCGCCAGTGGGGAAGGTGATGGCGGACCCTGCCCCCTACGGGCGTGCCGTGCACCTGAAAGGAGGGACTAGGAGGGCTTGGAGGCCGCGGACGGGTTGGAGGTGGTGGCCTGACCCGCACGCTGGTTGCCCGATCCGCCACGGCGGAATCCACGTCCTCGGCCACGCGAAGACGCCTGCTGCGCGGGCCGGTGGCTGGGCTGCTGACGTGAAGGGCGCCCTACCGTGGCCACGATAGGGGCGAAAAGCAGAAGGCAGCGGAGGGCGTGTAGCAGAAAGGCCCAGGGACTTGGCAGTAGCCCGTGAGTCCTTAAAGCGCTCCAACGCATGGTCTGCTTTGGACCCAAAAAGACCGACTCCATCAAAGGGCATGTCCATGAGAGTATTCTGGACATCCCCTGAAAAACCAGTGGTTCTCAGCCAGGCGTGGCGTCGGAGCGCCACCGTCGTTGCAATCGACCTGCCCAGCGAGTCGGCGGTGTCAAGGCCACAACGGATAGTGTATTTGGCCGCATCCCTTCCTTCCGCAATGGCGCGGGAAAGCAGTGCCTGGACCTCCTCAGGGCACTGGGGCAAAACATCCGCCACCGAATCCCACAGAGAGTGGGTATATCGGCCCAAAAGACAAGCGGTGTTAACGGACCGCAAGCCAGCACTGGAGGAAGAAAAACCTTTCTTCCCAAACTGATCCAGGCGTTTGGATTCCCTATCCGGAGGAGCGGTAGGGAAGGCGGTTTGGGAAGCGGAGGCTTGGACAACCAAGCTCTCAGGAGTGGGGTGGACAGAAAGAAACAGGGGTCGCCCGGAGCGGGGCGATGGCGTCGTGACACGTTCCGATCCACAGGAGCCCCTGTGTTGGGCTTGGACCAGGCGCCCAAAAGAACGTCCGTGAGGGCGTCGTTAAACGGCAGCACAGTCTCCGCAGAGGAGGCTGCCGGCTGAAGCACCTCTGTCAAGATGTTAGTCTTGACCGTCAAAGTAGGGAGCTGGAGACGTAAGGCCCCAGCAGCCCTACGCAACACCGTACCAAAATTGGCCCCCTCCTCCGTAGCCACGGGAGGAGACAGCATGCCAGTGTCAGGAGAAGTATCCAGACCACTGGCCTCCCCTAGACTCTCTGTCCAGTCCTCATCATACTGACAGTTGCGTGTCAGAGGGTCATCAGACCCCTCCCAGTCCTCCTGGTCCTCCTCTGGTTCAAAATAAGGAGGAGGAGGGACATTTGGGACCCAAGGTCCCATCGGCGCGGAGCCGGCGTCGAGCGGCGTCGCTCCGGGTCCATGTCCGGAGCCGGAAGGAACTGGGGGACGACGCCGCCCGGAGCCCAGGGCGGCGTCGAGAACGGCACCGGAGACATCGGCGCCGGCGGAGGTGTCGTGAGGTCGACCGGCGTCGATGGGAGTTGTGGAGCCGGGATCGAGGCCGGGGCCGGAGCCGGAGCCGGGATCGAGGCTGGAGGCTCGGGCGACGCCGGGGCCGGAGCCGCCGGCGGCGCCGGATCAACCCCATCAGGGCCCGCGGGGCCCGAAGGCGCACCGGAGGGGCCTGAAGGCCCGAAGAGGCGGGCCATGGCCGACAGGAACTCCTGTACCTTGGCCGGATCCGCCCCCGAACCCGGGAAGGGCGGGTATGACGGGGCGACTCCACAGGCAAGTCCGGGGCCGCGGGGCGGGGACGGTGCCGGGAGGGGCCTCAGCCGAGTCGCGAGACCGGCGAGGCGAAGTCCGAGAGCGACGATGCTTCTTGGACTTCTTGTGTCGAGACTTACCGGACGAAGAAGACTTCGACGCCGGCGACCGGTGTGCACTCCGCGAGCGACCCCTGGACCTCTCACGCGACCGGGGCTTCCGCGGAGCCGAATGCCGGGCCTCGAGGAGCTTTCGAGACCGCTCTCGCAAAGCCTTCGGGTTGAGGGCCTGGCATTCGGGACAAGACTCGGTGTCGTGGCCTCGGCCGAGGCAGAAGAGACACTCCCAATGCGGGTCGGTGACGGACATCATCCGCGCACAGGCGCCGCATCGCTTGAAGCCGGGCATCCCTACGACACCTGAATGGAAAAAGACAGTGAAAAAATCACCAAAAGTATGGTCAAAAATTGACCAGGGCACTGCTCTTCCCGGATCTGCGCTTACTGGCGCGGAAAAAGAAGAACTGACGTCAGCGCGCAGGGGCGGCGCCTAAGTACTGCCCGCGACGTCATCCCGGCGATCACGACGCCGACGACGGACGCGGAGCCGCACGACGCCGCCTACCGACGCGCAAGGGTACTGCTACGCAAAACTTTCCGGATCCAGCCTGACGCCTGGGGATATTCTAAGGTAAGGAATCTATCACTAACGTGTCTCTTTCAGATATTACAATTCTCTTCATAGTATCTGGGTCTTCACCTTTCCTTGGAGCGCCCTCGACCCCAAGGAGGTGCACGAGGCAGTGACTGTGTCCACGCCAGCGGGCTAGCCCTCTGCTTCAGTTCAGCTTCCGCATTTCAAATCCGTTTCAACGCTGGTGCACAGCCCTTCGGGGTAACCACCTTTGGCGCCTCGGTCTGGTCAACAGTAAACTTACAGTATCCCATCTAGTAGTGTTCACTAGATTATAAATCAAAGAGGGTAGGCCAGGCCTCTTCTGGGCGATGATGGGCACAGACGGACCCGTCCTGGCCTGGTATTCGCCCGGGTGCACACCCAGGCACATCGTGCACACCCGGGCACATCCCGCACTGCGAGATACCTCCTGCGCTTTTGAGTGTGTTGATGTCCCTCAGGCCGCCTTGCCCCTGTGTCGACTGGGGGATGCAGTCCCACCACAGCCTCGGCATCGGGAAGAGTTTGGCAAATGCAGGCCAGGACACCCCTGAAAATAGATTCACCTCTTTAAAGTACAATACATCATCTTGCATTAATGGTCCACAACTCAGCTTCCTTTTCTATTACTCACCGACATTAAGCTTGCCTTCTGGCTAGGTTTGTGCTATAGAAATACCATACACAAACAGACCTACATACATACAGAGCTTTTACTCTCAGCAACCAAGCCTATTTTGGGCAGCAATGTGAGTGTATATAGTATATGCACATTTGCTGTGATGTACTAAAGTAATTGCTACAAGGCAACACAGCTAGCGACAACAATCTGCAAGTGCAGTAATAGTTGCAGCAATAGGTCATAGAGATTACTATGGACGGCAACCTACATTGCTATACTGTATGCATCCTGGCTCTACCACTGTATAATTTAAACGAATCACTGCTGCAAAGCATTCTGGATAAACAATAAAATATGCAGGAGCAGCAGAGTTAATCAGGAAGTTACAAACGTTGGGCAGGTAGGTTTAAGGCAAAAGGGGAAAGAAATGGCATTTACCAACACAAAAATTGGGCTGATGTCAGGTCAAGATATATGAATGAAGTAGGAGCATTACAGCAACACTGAGCACAATATGGTTCTGATCTCCAATGTGAATATCTTATGTGTGGGCACAAATTGTAAAACTGTACAAATTTAGGACTGAAACTGTATCAGTGTGCATATAAATATATGGATATGGTAACAGACCAATTTGAATAGCAGAACTGATAGACAAGATAATACAACTTACATTTTGTTTCTGTCCACTTATGAATATGAAGCTTTGATATGTTTGATAGTGAAGACATTTTAGGATGCTTTAATTCTGTATTTCACAGAAACATTTTATACATAATTGAAAGTATATGGCTTTGGTAAACAGAATTCTTATTAAAAAGACATGCTGTTTTCAATGACTGCAAAATAGGAGTAGATATGTGTATATATAATTATTTTTTTTACTGACAAAAACCAAAAGGTTACAGGAATATTATACTTAGGAAATAGAATTAGAAAAAACCTTAGAAATTCACAAAAAACCACAGGTTATAGGGAAGTTATAGTTGGGTTCAGATTTTACACACACAAAACCATAGAAATTCAACAGTTATAGTAGGAGTTATCTCAAGTAACTATAAATCGTGCCATAAGGTAACTATAACTCGCGCCACCGCATGTACAGTTTTCTCATGAATAATTTTACAGCACACGTTGCAGTGATATTATCAATGATGGCATAGAAGATGTTTTCAGTGATGTAATATGTGCGGCCATTAGCAGTGCATGACAAGGGCACGAGTTATAGTTACCTTAAGGCACGAGTTAGATTTAACTGAGATAACATTCATCTAACCTTTGGTTTTTTTCAGGTTTTTTTTAACGTAAAGTAATATTTAATTACCATACGTTAATCCAACAGCTGCCACGCATGGCCTTTGGCCGTGCGTGACGGGGGGTTGGCCCCAACCCCACTCAGGCAACCAACCCCATGCCACGCATAGACTTAGGCTGTGCGCAGCAGGGGGGTTGGCCACAGGGCCAGGCACTGCGGCCAACCCCCACTTGCAGCCAACCCAATGCCGCCCATGGCCTTCAGCTATGTGCAGCAGGGGGTTGGCCACAATGCCTGTACCTGTAGCTAGGCCCTGTGGCCAATACCCCAAAAACAGTCAACCCGGGAAGGAGGGCCGCAGCCCGCATCCCCGGCTGATTTCGGTCCCAGGGACCCCATGCCCTGGGGCCGACACATTTTGTGGGGAGGGGCCACTTGTCCCCCTTCCTGGCCAATTTTGGCCCCAGAGACCCCATCCCTCGGACTGCCGCATTTTTTTTTTTTAGGGGAGAGGGGTACATGGCCACCCTTCCCAGACCATTTGTGGCCCCAGGGACCCCATCGCTTGGGGCCCACAACGAGATTTATGGGGAGGGGGCACCAAGCCATGCTCCTGGGCCGCTTTTGCCCTGGGGACCGGTCAATTACTAGAGGGGGAGGGGGCCACGCGGCCCCCCCTCCCTCAGCCGACTCCAGCCCCGGAGACCCCAGCCAAGAAAGGATGGGTGCCCACTGCGTCCTCTATGGGGGCCGCGGGGGTACCCCAAGGCTCCTGTTGCCCCAGCCAGCTCTCTACATTAAGCAGGAGCAAGCGTTGCTCCTGCCCACAGGGAGCAGCTAAAAATGCTGTTCCCTGCGGAGCAATGTTCAGATCTGTTTCCCTGCCTGCATCACTGCGGGCAGAGAAACAGATCTGAAGTCCGATCCCAGCGGACAGGAAAATGTGAAGCTCCCCCCACTTAGCAGTGGACTTCGTATTTGCTCTTGCTTGTCAGGAGCTTTGAAACTGCTTCCGTCAAGCGAGAGTAATCAGGTTTCTATGCCTGCGCCAGTGCGGGCAGGGAAATCACTATGTCCTGGGAGTGGGCACCCTGGGATATAGCAGGAGCAGGCCTTGAGGGATGGTGTCTCCAGGGCTATTAATGATCTCCCCTTTCTAATTCCATCGGCGCCCTGGAGAATGGGGTCCCTGAGGCCTAAATCAGCCTGGGGAGGGCGGCCGCGTTCCCCCCTCCCCATTACTATCACGGCCGGGCCCCATGGGATGGGATCCCCATGACTCGGGGAGGGGGGCTGCATGCTCATCTCCCGCTTGTTACCTACATCTGGGGCTCACAGAGGCTGAAATGGACACTGGGGGAGCTGCATGCCTCCCTCTTAATTATTTATTAGGCCGGGCCTCGGGGATGAGGTTCCCGGGGCTGAAATCGGCCTGGGGAGGGGGCCCACGCGTGCCCTCCTCGACCCATATATATGCATTTCCTCCTCTGCAGGATCGATCTCACCTTGGGAGCATTAAAAATCCCGCTTTTTTTATCTTTTATTTTGCTGAGATCCACGGAACCTCCGCGGGTCCGAGCCAAAAGAAAATGCCTCTGGGACCCCACCACCAGGTCTAGAAAGTCAGGGTATTCCTACCCTGCCCCCTTATGGTTTTTTTTTAAAGTTTTTCCTTGGGTTTTTAAAAAGTTTTTTTGGGGGACTCAGCTGAGTCCCAAGATGGCTGCCACCACTGTCTGATTGAAGTGGTGGCATCCAATCAGATCTCTCAATGAAATCTGTCAGATCCGCGGACCCTCCGCGTCTCTAGATATACATAAATCTTTTTTCTTTAATAACTCAAAAAATTTACACCGAATAACAAAGAGATCTATCTGGACCAAGATCTAGCTTTCTACTAAATTTGTTGTAATTCTGTCCAGCGGTTTGAACGGTAGTCATGTCTAAAATCCTTATGGGAAATTGAATGGGTAAAACGCGTTTTGCCCCCCACCCCCTTTTTTTCTAGGTCCCTACTTGACAAATCACCCTGAAACATTCCAAACAGCAGCTGGGTGAGTGGCAAACTAGTTTTGAAAATTTCGTTAACATTCGGCAAACGGCACCAAAGCTGTTTGCAAACCGAAACATGCTTTTCCTGTGGAAACTACGTCCTTACCATAACTACCTACTGGTGACTGTCAGTAGGAGATACACACACACACACACACACACACACACACACATACATACAGCCCTGGAAAGGCTCACACATGGACCTATTTAGACGTTAAAAAGAGGCCATCCCATGAAAGGGGAGGCGGGAGAGTCGTGAGGAATCTACGGTTAGGCAGAGTATCCACCAGAAAGATAGTCCCTGAAGGCAAGTAACTTGTTCTTCTGATGGATACTTCCAACCACAGATTCCTCACCTTGGAATAGATACGAAAGCAGTACCGCTCGAGGTGGAGGGTCTGTGGAGAGGACTCATACCAAGAAGCCTTGCAGGACTGAGCTGGCGAAATGTCTTTCCTGCCAGACTGGCTATCAAGACAATAGTGCTTTGCAGTCTGGCAAACACCAGTGACAGGCACTCTGCATGACAAAGCAGTGATGGCAGCCTTAGCGCTGTTGGAATGGGCTCTCAGAACTTTCAGAGGCTGCTTCTTGGCCAGGGCATAGCAGACCTTACTACAGAGGACTAACTACCTCAATATAGTCCTCTTCTGCACTGCTCTTCCTTCTTCACTCCAGGGAACACAGCAAAAATCTAATCGACCACCCAATTGTCTTTGGTAAAATCAATGTAGATGCTGAAAGCCCTTTTGGGGTCCAACTGTTGGAGCTCCTCCTTTTATTTCAAGGGCACAGTGGGAGCAAAGAATAACTGTATAGTGATTGAATGTCCAATGTGCAAAGGAGTCATGAACTTCAGTAAGAAAGCACCCCGAAGTCCTCAGCACCAACCTGTACATGAAAAAGATTGTGCGGGGAAGTTGCACTGAAAGTGCCCTAAGTTCAGTCAAGTGACAAGCTGACATATTCACGAGGAAAACTGCCTTTAAGGCCAGGAAGTGCAGAAAACACCGGTGCATTGGTTTGAAGAGCGAACACATGAGAAACATCAAGATCAAGTAAAGGTCCCTCTGTGGCATCACAAACTGGGAGGGAACATGTGTATCAAACCTTTATGAAATCTGGGGGGCGTGGCCAACTGCCAAGCAAGATGGCCACTTGCAAAGCAGCTCCCTTCCTCAACCCACCTAATCCCTCAATATCCATATGTAGGAGGCTGGCTTAGTATATGATGCACACTTATTTAAGTGATGCACCTTGCACTAATCCGGCAACCCTTATGGTGATTTTAGTGGTCTTTGATAACCATAGAAAGCTCTCTAAGTGGTAGCTGTGGAGAGCAGCCTTCAGGCTTATCTTGAAGGAGTGTTAGGCAGCTTGTTTTACCAGTTTAATCATATAGTGTAGGTTAAATGAACAAGAACCGCACAGTGTTATTATAAAAATACTTGTATTTATTACATGACTGACTAACATATTGGTATATCTCCTACCTGGAGATATTAACACAATACACCAAAAATACTTAAATTGCAATAAGGCAAGTAGCACAAAATACAGTGGTCTCCAGTATATATTAAGAAAGTGGAATGCAAATGAGGACAGGACTTGGACCAGAAGACCCAGAGGAGCCGGGGACACAAGGAACCACCCAAGGTAAGTACCCAGGAACCCCACGGAGGCTGTGTGCAGAGTAGGAACACAGCCGTGTGACCAATAGAAGTCAATGGAGAAGTTGTGAATGCAATTTTGCAGAAGAAGGACCCTTCCCAGAGAACCCTGAAGACTTCTCTTGGAGGACGGAAGGTTGGAGAGCCACCCCACCCGTGGATAACCCGGAGACCAGGTTACCTACACCAGGGAAGCCAGGTACATATGATGAAGAGACATTGGAAGACTTGGAGAAAAGTGCCTCTGGAGAAGAAGGTGAAGAAGTCTGGTGGAATCCAAGGGTGGATTCTGGAAGTGAAGAACCTGCAAGCAGAGGGGACAGAGTCTATGCCACTCAGGAGTGAGCAGGAGGCATGGAAGAGCAATGCCCACCGATGTCGGACGGTTTAGACGAGTTGACCCTGACCTTGTCCCTGCAGCTGTGAGGACCAGACGAAGCTGAGGAAGAATAGGAGCCGTGCACAAGCTTTCCCACGTCGGATGTCGGTGACTAGGAGGTCGGTGTGCGGTGAGAGCACCAAAAAGTCTTGGTAGCCGCAACTGGCGTGGAAAACGAAAAAGGAGCAACGTTGGGACCAGCAAGGTCCAAGGGACTCACAAAGAGCAGGAGAGTCAGAGCAAGCCCGAGCAAGCTGGGGAGCCCACTGAAGCAGGAGAAGACCCTAGGGCGGACCCACAGCCCGAAGGCATAGAAGTCGCAAGAGGACCTCAAGCAGCTCACCAAGAAGGAAGGCTCATGGTGCAGAGGATGCGGTGAGGACGCTGTACTTGGCCGGAAGATCTCTGGAGTGCAGAGCCAAAAAGCCTTGGCAACGGCGTCAGGAAGCCGCGCTGGCAGCCGGGCACTGAGTGGGCGCGAGGAGCTTTGAAGAAAACAGCCTGCAGGCAGCAGCAATCCAGAGCGCCCCCCGAAGGGACTGAAGTGGGGTAGACGCGGTCTTTGGCTTCGTTGAGCCCCTGGTGAGTGAGTGGCGGTCCCTGGGCGACAAAAGGGATGAGGGTCTAGAAAGAAGGAGGCACCTTTACAGACACTGGCCGGTGTGCCTGGGCTTCCTGCATGAGACAGGCAGGCACTCGGCTGTGCTCCCGCACCTAGGGGCAGACGTCAGCAGTCCTGAAGCAGAGACCAGGGGATATAGTGGTATAGCAGGTGGCAGACCCCTGATTGCTTGGGGGGCCTGACGCAGCCTCGGGCCCCCCACAGGGAATTTGTGCATCGAAGCAGCATAAACGAGGCTCAACAAAGGTAGGTGGGGAAGTGCTACACATGTCTAATGCACTGCGAGTAAAGGTTAACATTGGCTGGCACTGGGGACCCAGCATTACTGGCAACCAATGCCAAGCGACCTATGTGTCTGCACAGCCCAGAAGGGGCTGACAAGAAGCGTGGAAATGAGGAGTCATCATTTAGGGGGACCATATATGTGATGAATCACCTGGCTGGCAAAGGGGCTGCTCCCAGCCGTTCCCCCCAGCAGGGGGAGATGACAAGATAATTGCACTACAGTGCAATATACAGCAAGTGCCCAAAGGAGGGGTGGAGAGGGCAGCTTTGGAGTCCACCGAGGTGGACACATACAGACCGAGTGACGCCCACAGACGTGCTTGCCCCAACAGGTAAAAGTGGAGGGTGACTAAAGACGTGCTGAGCCCTTGCGGAACAGATTCCAAAGACACCGTCCAGAGGGAAAGTAGACAGAAGCACGGAGAGAGGGAAGCAGAGTGTGAACTAGGCGCTGAGAGCTGACCTTGCCCCACCGGCACCAGGCAATCAAGACTTGGCCCCTAAGATGAAGCAGACCACGCCTGGCCTAGGAAAAGGCCTAAGACAGCTGGGGCGGGGGGCATGGGCAGTGGGAAAATCAACAGGCTGCAGGGGGGGATTTCATTCCAGAATGACTCTTAACAGGTTGCGGCGACTACCACTGCAACCCCGTCGATGGCAGCACAACCTGTGATCAACTGAGATGACCGGAGGCAGGGGCGATTGAGCATGACACCAAACTAAGTTGGACAAATTTGCTCTCCCCCGCGATGCGGCTGGAAAAGCAGGAATGGAGGGGGCGCAGACCTCGTGGAACTGACCCCCACAAGATGGAGAGATTCTCGTGATCAACGACATAATGGCGGTAATCCAGGGGATCTGAGTGTCTCTAAAGACAAAAATTCACACGGTCTCAACAGAGGTCCCACTTGTCAGGGCAGACCTCCGCAATATGAGTGCGAGAAAGACGCAAGCAGAAGACACAATTACGTCCCTCAAGACCGAGACCCTGAAGAAACAGGTCAAGGAGCTGCGCACTACCATGGGGGTCTTAGGGGCTAAGTTGGAAGACTTTGAGGGGCGCTCAAGAAGGAATAATTTTTGCGTAGTCGGGGTCCCAGAGAGAGGAACTAGCAGTGGACCTCTTTGTAGAAAACCTCATCCTGAAGTTCCTTGTCTAACTACTTTTCTGTTGAGCGGGCCCATAGGGTACCGGGCACCCCACCCAAGCTGGGTGCGCCACCTCGCAAGATAATTGCCTGCATTTTCAACTACAGAGATCACGATGTAATCCTCCAAGCAGCTCGCCGTGCCCCACCGATCAAATATAAAAATGTCAGGCCGTGACAGGTAGCGCCTGCCCTACGTGTGGGGTCGGCGAAGGGATAGCTGGACTACATCTCCCAGAAGGCAATCCTTCTGGGAGGGACTACGCCTTGTTAAATTACAGCCAACGCGCGGAGCGTTGTGCGTAATTCTTGATTCTGCCGTGGATTCGTTGCAGGGCGGCTGCCCTGTGTGAGGAACAGTGTTCGCGTGTCTGGGGATCGCGCACGCAGGGTTTTGTGCAGTCCAGACCCGGAGCGGCTTCTTCGTGGAGTCCTTGAGCTGGGTCTGCTCTGGGCTCTTGCTCGCGATCTACGGAGCACCCGAAGGAGTGGGAGTGTTCCGGGTTCCTCTCCTCTCTGCGGCCGCAGAGGGGAGTTATGATGTGAGTTCCGTGACACTTCCCTGAAAGCCTTTATTTCTGAGGGAATTCCGAAGCTCACTGTGCCCGTACTTTTGTTTATTGTTTCATTCTTAGAGACGTTCTTTTTGGAGTCAAGCACTGTTGCGAGACTTTGGAGTATGCTTGTCGCTTTCTGGATTACTCTTGGGACAGGGGAACAGAAGCATCTTTTTTCGCAAGCCTTTTGATCCCAGTTTTCGGCAGTACCCTCCGAGACTATTATCCTGTACTCTTTCCTGTCCGCTATCTTATGGTTTTGATTATATGATTTCAAGGGAATTAAGGAAAGGGTATGTATGAGGTTTATGTTGTAGTATATGAAGGAGTGGAGGTGATGAGTGGAGCATTGATCATTTCTGTTTCATTTGTAGGTTGCATGTACTCCTTTTTGAGAGAAGGTATCTCAAGTGTGTAGAGGACGTTCATCGCAGCTGTGAGAGTCTTGGACAGGTATTGGTTTTCACTAGTGAGACTCTATGAGAGTAGACAGTGGGATAATAAGAGTAATATTAATCTTGTGTTTCTTTGTTACAGGTCTCCTATTCCCTGCTGTTCCTACCCTAATTCCTATCCCTCGCTTGATCGCTTCAATACTCTGTGTCTATACTGTCAGAGTTGGGGATATCAAGAGGTGGACCCCTTTGAGCATCGCCCAGATCCCGATGAGTACTTGTGGTCCCGACAGAATTACGCACCCACGAATAACTCTCCTCCCGGTCTGGGCCATTCGCAAAGATGGCGTCCTTGGACGACGTGTTACAGGCGTTGGTGGCCGTACAGCAAGAGCTGGTTGCATCTAGAGCCGAAACTGCGGCACTTAGGGAGAGAGTGGATAGGCAGTCCAGGAACCCCTTTGATGTCTCAACCACTAACCCCCAGATTCAGGTGACTGTACCTCCTCCCATTCCTTTGGCTAGCCCGGAGAGGTATTCCGGCGACCCGTTGAAGATACAGACTTTCCTGACTCAAATAGCACTACACTTCTCCTGTAAGCCGGCTTCCTTTCCTAATAACTTGTCGAGGGTGGCTTTTGCCATCTCGTACCTAACAGGAGATGCCGCCAACTGGGCGGTACCGTTGGTTAGGAATGACGATCCATTGCTTAATGATTGGACAGCCTTTCGAATGGAATTCGAGAGGGTGTTTGATCGCAGGGCTACCACGTTCAGCGCGGACAGAGAGCTATTAGAGCTTAGACAGGGGAAGAGAGACCTGATAACCTACTTGACCGCTTTTAACCGATTGGTGGCCGAAACCGCCTGGCCAGAGGAGAAAAGAATGTCACTGTATTATCAGGGACTAAGGGATGATATGAAGGATGTGCTAGCGCACATAGATCCACAACCCACCACATGCACTGATTTAATCAACCTCACTTTGAGGTTAGACCATAGGATAGCTGAAAGGGGTGGGGATCGGAAAAGAGGAGAAAGGTCGTTAGGGGGGTGGGAGCATGATGGGCGGGCAGCGCATAGCCCACAAGAAGTAGAATCTGACCCCATGGATGTAGGAGCTATCAGGCCTCCTTTATCTAAACTTGAGAGAGAGAACCGCAGAGCTCAGGGTCTCTGCATGTACTGTGGAAAGAAAGGCCACTATGTGAGGGACTGCCCCCTTAAGCCTAAGAAAAAGACTGCTTACTATTCAGGGAAAAAGGTAGCAGTGGTAGAGGTGCGGTCCTCAGGAAACGGAGATGCCACTGAGCTACTTATGCCCAGGGAAGAAAGGCAAGAGAGAGAATTAAAGATACCTTCCCTAGCTATTGCAGAGGTAAAAAGCACAGAAGCTCACATAGTGTTGCCCATGACCCTTATGACAGGCCAACAACGACACCAGGTATGGACTATGATCGATTCCGGGGCCACAGAGAACTTTATCGATTGTGGGTTGGTTCAGAGGCTGGGACTGCAAAGAGTACCTAGTGAGAAGCCTGAAAAGGTGTTGGCAGTGGACGGTACCCCGTTGAAGTCAGGACCTATTACGGAACACACCGAAGTGGTGGAACTGGTGTTGAAGGGGGACCCTCTAGATCACGTAGAGGACATGACGCTGAACATCATTGAGGTGCCTCAATATGAGGTCATACTGGGCATGCCATTGTTGTGGCAACACAACCCTACCATCGATTGGAGGTTGAAGACCATTTGTTTTCAGTCAGAGGAGTGTAGACACCAATGCATGAGAAACACCTGGTCTCAAACCTTGGCTCTGGCACAGACATACTATGTCGCCACTGCTATCGAGAAAGAGACAGAACTACCCCTGGAGTATGCCTTATATAGTGAGGTGTTCTGTGAAGCCAAGGCGGAGGTGTTACCCCCGCACCGCGACTACGACTGTCGCATTAACTTGATTGCAGGAGCCACTATACCGTCCTGCAGAGTCTATGCATTGTCCGAACCCGAGACCAAATATCTGCGTGAGTACTTGGATCATTTCGTAGATATTGGCTTCATCAGACCCTCTCGTTCGCCAGCGGCCTCTCCTCTTTTCTTTACGGCAAAGGCGAACGGAGAGTTGAGGACGTGTATCGATTACCGCCTATTAAATAAAAACACGGTGAGGAATCGGTACCCGCTTCCACTCATCCCTGTGTTACTGGATCAGGTGAGGGAGGCCTGTATATACACCAGGCTGGATTTGAGAGGGGCCTACCACTTGGTTCGAATACGCGAAGGAGATTAGTGGAAAACGGCGTTCAAAACGCGTTATGGGTTATATGAATACTTGGTTATGCCGTTCGGGTTATGCAATGCCCCGGCGGCATTCCAGTATTTTCTCAACGATGTGCTCAGGGAATACGTAGATCGATTTGTCATCGTATACATAGATGACATACTGATCTATTCGTCTTCCCAGAAACAACATACGACTCATGTGACATTGATACTCAAAAGGTTGCAAGAGCACAGCCTGTTTTGTAAGCTCAGTAAGTGTGAGTTCAGTGTGACGGAAGTTGATTTTTGGGAGTCGTATTGAGTCCCCAGGGTTTCAGTATGGCGGAGAGGAAAGTAAAGGCGGTGCAGGAGTGGCCTGTTCCCAAGAGTGTGAGAGATGTACAGTGTTTCCTGGGTTTCTCCAATTACTATCGGAGATTCATCTCTCACTTTTCTCAGTTGGTCTCCCCCGTTACTCATTTGCTAAGAAAGGGAATGCCTTTTCTTTGGAATGCGGAAGCTATGGAGGCTTTTACCCAGTTGAAAACTGCCTTTTGTACTGCACCAATCCTGCGACATCCACACACCGACATACCTTTCGTAGTTGAAGCAGATGCGTCGGACACAGCGATAGGAGCGGTGTTGTCCCAACGGGACAAACATACAGGACAACTGCATCCGGTGGCCTTTCTGTCTCGTAAACTAAACGCCGCAGAAACCAACTATACTGTGGCAGAAAAATAACTTTTGGCCATCAAGAAGGCCTTCCAGGAATGGAGACAATACTTGTGGGGGGCACAACATCCGGCTACCGTGTACACTGACCACCGAAACCTCCAGTTCATGAAAACCGCCCGAAACCTTTCACAAAGACAGATGCGGTGGATGTTGTTCTTCGCAGAATACGACTTCATAATCACATATCGGCCGGGGTCAGAGAACAAGAAGGCGGACTCGTTGTCCAGACAAGGAGAGAGTGCTAAGCCACGGCAAGAAAACACTGAGGCGATAGTTAGTCCCGACAGAATACTATGTGTTGTAACCGTGGATCAATTCCTTGACCATGTCACCAAACATCAATCTCTGGATCGGTGGCAACGATGGGCAGAAAAAAGCAATCTTCGAACCCTCAAACACGGAGTGCCATTGTACAACAACAGGCTGTACTTACCTACTCAAGCACTTCGATTGCAGGCCTTCAACTGGTGTCATGACGCGGTGCTGGCCGGACATCCAGGTCATAAGAAGACCCTACACCTAATCCAACGACACTTTTCATGGGAAGGTATGGTGAAGGATGTCGTGCAATGGGTATCACAATGCGAGACATGTGCTCGTGCAAAAGGGGAGCAAGCCAAGACCAAGGGGAAGCTGATGCCTCTGCCCACACCATCGCAGCCATGGCAAACGATCAGTATAGACTTTGTCCTAGGATTACCATTGGATCAGGGATACGATGCAATCCTCGTCGTCATAGATAGTCTCACTAAGATGGGTCATTTTATCCCTTGCAAGAACCTTCCCACTGCAGGGCAAACAGCTCAATTGCTACTATCTCACGTGGTTCGCTTGCATGGGCTCCCAAAAGTTATTGTGTCAGACAGAGGTCCTCAGTTCATTGCTCGGTTCTGGAGCATGTGGTGCAAAGCACTTCACGTGGAAGCGGCGTTGTCAACTAGCTTCCATCCTCAAACCGATGGACAAACGGAGCGCCTGAATCAGACTCTAAAAAAGTACCTGCGATGCTATTCCAAAGAGGCAACTGAATCCTGGGTGTCCTTACTATGGCTGGCCGAACTGTCGTATAACAATGCATGGCACAGCTCCATCAAGAAAACCCCGTTCAGGGCCAACACCGGGTTCCATGCTAACACCCTGCCTCTGGCTATACCCTGCGAGGTGATGAATCACCCAACCGTTCTGGCTCAAATGTCGGCTCTCCGAAAAATACACAGCAAGATCCAAACCAACTTGGACCGGGCCAAACAGTCCTACAAGAAGTGGGAAGATCGGCATAGGCAAGAGGGGCCTACGTATCAGCCGGGAGATCGAGTATGGCTCTCTACCAAGAACATCCGTTTTCGGATGTGCAGCATCTTCCATCCCCGGTTCATCGGTCCGTATACCATTCTCCGCAGAATCAACCCAGTGGCATACAGGTTGAAGCTGCCGGCTTCTCTGAGGATCCACCCAGTGTTTCACTGTAGTCTGTTAAAGCCAGCTAAGTGCGCCAGACGCAGGGCGGTGCCTCCGGTGATAGCGGATGGCCAAGTTGAATATGAGGTACAGCGCATCCTGGACTCCAGGTATCGGAGGGGACAGCTGTGGTATCTGATTGCCTGGAAGGGGTACCCGTCGGAAGATGATTCCTGGGAGCCGTGTGTCAATGTGCACGCCCCTCGGGCGATTCGGCTCTTCCATGTTCGCAATCCCGGCAAGCCTGGACCCAGGAGGCGCTTGGGAGGTGGGCGTACTGTCAGGCCGTGACAGGTAGCGCCTGCCCTACGTGTGGGGTCGGCGAAGGGATAGCTGGACTACATCTCCCAGAAGGCAATCCTTCTGGGAGGGACTACGCCTTGTTAAATTACAGCCAACGCACGGAGCGTTGTGCGTAATTCTTGATTCTGCCGTGGATTCGTTGCAGGGCGGCTGCCCTGTGTGAGGAACAGTGTTCGCGTGTCTGGGGATCGCGCACGCGGGGTTTTGTGCAGTCCAGACCCGGAGCGGCTTCTTCGTGGAGTCCTTGAGCTGGGTCCGCTCTGGGCTCTTGCTCGCGATCTATGGAGCACCCGAAGGAGTGGGAGTGTTCCGGGTTCCTCTCCTCTCTGCGGCCGCAGAGGGGAGTTATGATGTGAGTTCCGTGACACTTCCCTGAAAGGCTTTATTTCTGAGGGAATTCCGAAGCTCACTGTGCCCGTACTTTTGTTTATTGTTTCATTCTTAGAGACGTTCTTTTTGGAGTCAAGCACTGTTGCGAGACTTTGGAGTATGCTTGTCGCTTTCTGGATTACTCTTGGGACAGGGGAACAGAAGCATCTTTTTTCGCAAGCCTTTTGATCCCAGTTTTCGGCAGTACCCTCCGAGACTATTATCCTGTACTCTTTCCTGTCCGCTATCTTATGGTTTTGATTATATGATTTCAAGGGAATTAAGGAAAGGGTATGTATGAGGTTTATGTTGTAGTATATGAAGGAGTGGAGGTGATGAGTGGAGCATTGATCATTTCTGTTTCATTTGTAGGTTGCATGTACTCCTTTTTGAGAGAAGGTATCTCAAGTGTGTAGAGGACGTTCATCGCAGCTGTGAGAGTCTTGGACAGGTATTGGTTTTCACTAGTGAGACTCTATGAGAGTAGACAGTGGGATAATAAGAGTAATATTAATCTTGTGTTTCTTTGTTACAGGTCTCCTATTCCCTGCTGTTCCTACCCTAATTCCTATCCCTCACTTGATCGCTTCAATACTCTGTGTCTATACTGTCAGCGTTGGGGATATCAAGAGGTGGACCCCTTTGAGCATCGCCCAGATCCCGAGTACTTGTGGTCCCGACAAAAAATGCATTCATCAGTTTTCCCCCCGAATTTCACGCTGCGAATCCAGAGGCTACGCTGTAACTTTGATGAGGTGAAAGGGGTAATGAGAGAGTAAAAACTGAAATATTCTATGATGTTTCCTGCGAAACTAAGAGTAGTTGTGGATGGGAAAACTTGGCATTTCGCAATTCCGGAGGAGGCATAGGAATGGCTCGATGAACGGAGGCTGACCGAAGGGGCACAAAGAAGGAATCAATCCCGCCATCAGTGGTGCAAACACGTCAATCCAGACCGCAGAGTGGAGACAGAGGAGGCACGACATGACCAAAGCAACAACAAGCCCACAAGACGCTATCAAACATGGGACAGACAGACTGGTTTGATGGTGTGGTATGAGGCCAACAGAAGCACAGGGTACCACTGTTAAAATGCGGCAGTGCAGCGGACAGGCATATGTAGGACGATGTTAATGAACATATCTTGCTGCCATGGACGATGCAGCTGCAAGCAGAGACAGATGGCTCTTGGTAACATGTGAGCAGGGGACGGTGGGTGGGGAAGCTCTAGGTCACCTATCAAATAAATTCTGGTTTGGGGTGATAGGCACTGTGCAATGTTGGGGTCTGCCATACAGGGAGGGGGGGCTTGATCAGGGGATACTATCTTTTCTGTTTGTTGTGGGGGGCTTTGTTATGTTATGAGGCACTGTCACTGAGATTTGATACATGCACCCAAGCCCTGTACCTCTGCCCGACTCCCTGGGCTGGAAGGTAAGATAGGTAGGCCAGAGGAGCCTCTAGCCCGACACACCAAAGGGGGAAAAGACAGACATAACGGCTATGAAACTGTTGTCCTGGAATGTAAATGGACTGGGGGACAAAATCAAAAGGGGCGTCATCTTGCAGTACATCAAATGCCAGGCACCGGACCTGGTCCTCCTACAAGAGACCTACATGATGGGTAACATCTATTGAGCACTAGATAGATGGGGTTACAAAATGGTGGCCCATGCGGATTACTCTACAGGCTTAAGGAGAGTGGGGATTTTGATAAAGAAATCACTCCCACTTACCATTCACCAAGTCTGGCCTGAAGCAAGAGGGAGATACGTTGCCCTCACTGGGAGCTGAGAGGGAGATTAATGTATGCTCAGTCTATGTACTGCTGAGTCTCCATGATACCACGTTCCCGGACTTGAGCGCCCTATTACTTTAACTGCCAGACGGAAAATTACTTATGGGAGGTGACTTCAATTTGACACTAGATGAGGAATGGGACTGTTGGCCCCACAAACTGTCAGGGTCATCCTGCCACCTACTTGCTGACTTTGACAGCCCTTGGATTGATGGACATATGGCAGGCCCACAATCCCAGCGAACAGCAATACACATTCCACTTGCAAGCACATGGGAGCCTTTCCGGAATAGACTACCTTCTCACCCTTATGTACCAACTTCATCACTACTCAGAAGTCCGT
The DNA here is from genome assembly GCA_963921515.1 of Calotriton arnoldi. Lineage (NCBI taxonomy): Eukaryota > Metazoa > Chordata > Amphibia > Caudata > Salamandridae > Calotriton > Calotriton arnoldi. The sequence goes on along the minus strand of CAWUFW010002440.1, from coordinate 2,015,304 downwards.
CACCTGGCAAGGGGCATTACAGACCACTCCCCAATGTGGGCAGTGTTTGGTCTACACAGGGGTCCCCAAACACTAGATATATCTCTTAATCCCTGGTATTTTAAGATACCTGATATCAGAGAGGGTCTACTGGAAGCAACGGAGCATTACGTTTCTGAGAAGGAGACCTCAGTCAAGTCCTCTCAACCTTATGGGAGGCGTATAAAAATGTAATTAAAGGACAAGCACTCTCCCTTATTGTGGGGCACAAGAAAGATATAGGGCCAAGCTAGAGATACTCGAACAGGAGGTCCAAATGCAAGAGCAGGGCCTTATTACCCAAGACAGAACAGAAGCCAAGCATGCCCTACCTTTTAAACAGAAAGAATAGAGGGATGTGGCGATAGATGCAGCCAAGACAAGTCATAGGGCCACACAACATCTCTTGTACGAAGTAGGTAAAGCGGGAACGCGTTTAGCCTGGTAAGATAAAAGGGAGCAGGCCAGTCGGTGGGTGCTAGAGGAGAAGACAGGGGAAGAAATACTGGTGAGGGATAAGCAAAATGTGGCAAATGCTTTTGCCGACTACTACTACCAGCTATACTCCCTGGCTGTGACTGTCATGGCGGCCGAGTCCTGGGCATTCCTGTCCGACATCCGCATACTGAGTCTCACAAACTCTGATTGAAGACTTCTTGAGGAGATTACAGAAGAAGAAATAGTACGGGCGATACAAGAATTAAAGTCTGGCAAGCCGTCAGCCCTAATGGAGTGCCGACAGCTCTACAAGCTGATGGCCTCGAAGCTAGCACCCTACATGCTGAAAATGTTTAAAGAGAGTAAACAGCAAGGATCGCTGCTTAGGGATCAGAGACTGGCCACTATTGTGGTCATCCATAAAGAGGGAAAACCATCTAAGGAATGCAGCTCATACAGGCCAATCTTAAATGCCAAGGGAATGATCCTAGCCAAGGTGCTGGCCTCCCGACTGATCAAGGTGATTCCGGCACTGGTCTATCCGTACCAATCGGCTTTTATGCCTCACCGAAGTACACTTTCAACATAAAGTGCCTACACGGCATGCTGAGCCAGGCACCCAATCTTAAAGCGCGCACCCTGGTGCTCTCGCTGGACGTCAAAATGGCGTTTGATACAGTGGAGTAGGCCTACCTGTTCGAGGTATTGGCCAGAATGGGCTTTGAGCAATGGGTGCAGCTCTTATATACTGACCCGTTGGCACAGGTGAAAGTGAATGGGGGAAAATACCGGGAGTTTGGGCTCCAGCATGGCACCAGGCAGGGCTGTCCTTTGTCACCGCTAATTTTTGCCAAGTCAGAGCCCTTCGCGGCCTGGATCCAGAAGGACCCACTGATCTGGGGTTTACACTGTAATGACCACTGGGAAGATAAAATATCATTGTATGCGGACGATGTTCTGCTGCATGTGACGGATTCCGAAAATATGCTTTATAGGTTTATGCGGATTACCACTAAATTTGCCCGCTACTCAGGGTATACTATTAATTAGCAAAAATCCTTGATATGCAGTCTGCAGAGACGGGTGCCACGACTACCCCGTGACTGTGAAGCAGCGATTGCCATCGAGAGGTTCCACTATCTAGGATTCTGTATAACAGCGTATCCAGACCTGCTCTTCCGCAGCAACCTGGCACTGCGGCTAGAGAGGCTAAAGAGGGATGTCTGTCACTGGAGGTCCCTAACGCTATCGCTCCTAGGCACAGCCGCTCTTTTTAAAATGATGTCCCTACCCCACTTTTTTACGCCCTTCAGAACATGCCCTACTCAGTTCAGTCCACAAATCATATTTGAAGGCGATTGAGGGGGAACTCAGGACACTGCTTTGGGATGGGGGCCTGGCACGTATAGCACTACATAAACTCGCAAGGGGGTGGTACAATGGGGGGAATAGTATTACCAGATATCCAAAAGTACTACTGGGATGCGCAGTTGACCACCATCAATAATTGGATCTACCTTTCCCCGGGGGAGACCGCATTCCGGATGGACAAGCTGGTGATGCAGCCACGAGGATACCTCATGGCTCTTTAACACTAAATGAACACTAATATTCATGGTCTCCAAGGCAACAGTAGTAGACCTCTGGCATGCAGCAACACAGGCCCTGGGCTGGAAGGGCAAGATCACACAAGCGACACCCTTCTGGGATGCAGTAGAGGTGGGTACATTGGGAAAGCAACCAGGGTTTGACAAATGGGACCTAATGGCCTCTCACGGGAGGGGGGGGATCAGTAGACCCAGGGAGACGTTATCCCCTAAACAGATTTGGAGCAAAACTATCAATTAGCGCCCACTGAAACCTTCCGATACATACAGAAACGCCACGCACTAAGGGCAGTATTGCCGAGAAGAGCGAAGCTCCCCTAGTCTTCGCCCCTGGAGGACAAACTGCTGAACGAGTATATGCCACAGAAAGATACGTCCCTGACTTACAAAAAGTTGCTCAATAATACACCTAATGCCCTCTGCACTTGAGAGAGCGGTGGCCCCAGGACTTGCAGGGTCTAGAGGACAATGTGTGGACGGAGGCCCTAGCGTCTCCCAGGTCGGTGGCCATTCGGACAGGTTTCCGACTAGTCCAGCTAAAGATCCTCCACCGCTTGACTACGATGGTCATGATGGGTGATGACGGATGAGTGTTGTCTGCAAGGGTGTGGACATATTGGTACATTTTATCATATTGTTTGGGAATGCCCAGAGATCCAAAGATTTTGTGGTAGCGTGTATGGGTGGGGTGAGTGAAGGTACTATAACTGCCTCCGCAAAATGGTGCCTACTGAATATCTGGGGCAAAACAGATCTGAACTGTATGGAGTACACTTGGATAACCCTGGGATTGGCAGTCGCCAAACGAAATGTTGCAAGACCGTGGGGACTGGAATTGTGATATGGACTGGTGCATGTTGACTGAGAGGGTGGTATATGAAGGCTGGGGTTGCTCCCAGAAATAGGTAAAAATCTGGGAACACTGGAATGGCTATAGGGGAAATATTTGCAGTGACTTCGCCTCCACCAGTTTCGAGGGGATGCCACCTGGTAAGGCAATTTCAACAATTAATGTGAACTGTGAAGGGACATGGAGGAGGGGGGGGGGATGGGGATGTTGGGTGCTGAGACGATAATGACATTTAAGAGAAGGACAGTGCCCAGTTACGTATTGTACTTGTTTTTTGTTAAATTGTCAATAAAAATATTTATAAAGAAAAACCTTTAATAAATCTCAATGCAACAGATGATTTAAACAAGGATGGTTGATCCGGCAAACGTAGAAAAGTCAAAACCTTTATTAGTGCCCACTGCAAGTCTTTGCTGGCCCAATAACAAGACAAACAAAAGGATGTCCAACAGCTATTCTTCTAAGGGGTCAGTCTTGTTAATGCCACCACAGGCCACAAATATGTCCTAGTGCCTGGCATAAATGGATTTTGTCAAAAGGAGTCTGGGGGAAAGAATGACATCCACTACTTCAGATGCAGTCAATTGACACCACTCAATCTCCATGCATGTAGGTGTAGATTGCATAGATTCAGGGGGAGGACCCTGTCCTGTTGCTTTAACAGGATGTCCTCACAAAGGAGGAGGAGAGGCAGGCATGGGGAGGTGTACAGGAGTCCTGTGTTCATTTTCAGCTGGAATGCATCCCATAATGAGCGGAAACTCTAACATGCATAACTTTCAATGCTTTGTGTTCTCAGAGGTGTAGAAAATCTCTAGCCAGGGTTCTATTCACTATTGGAAGACACCCTTCACCACCTTGCGATTTAGAAGCCACACGTAATCTGCCAGACCACACCTGCTCAGTACACCCATCTATGTGGTTTGCGCCTCTGACCATCTCCAGAGAAGCAGAGCCTCTTGAGAAGAGGGCCCAGGACGCCACTCCACCCTGCTTGTTGCAGTTCCACCTGACAGTGGTGTTGTCTGCGAGAACCCACGAAAGTCTCCCATTGACAGAAGGCAGGAAGGCCTTCAGAGCCAAAAGAATGGCCCACAACTCCTGAAGACTGATGTGGAGCCGTATTTCGGCTCCAGACCAGAGAAATCTTACAGCTGGGCTAACTGTATTTCACAAGCCATCACTGCAAATCTCGAGCAGTCTCGTCAAGACCTGAGTGGAATTAGTAGGATTGCCTTCATGCTGGGCCCTCTGGAACTTCAAATTTAAGTGTAGAGCGCACATGTGCCACTAGGCATAGCTGACGAGGTGGATACATGAGGCTACAAAGCCTCAGAACCGCTCTCATTGTGAAAAAAGACCAAGCCTAAAACATGAGGATCACAGCCCAAATGTCCGGGACTCGTTATGGCGGAGGGAAAGCCCTGAACTCCACTGTGTCCTGCATTGCCCCAATAAATAGAAGGCTCTGTGAAGGAGCCTAGTAGGACTACAGCACTTTGATAGAGAACCCAAACAATGTCAAGAGGTCTGCAGTCTTTTGGAGGAGGTGCACAAATGACTGTGGCAAGTGCACTTTCTACAGCCAGTCGTCAAGATAGAGCAATACAGCTACCTCTGACCTTCGAAGATGGGCAGTGACCAATGCGTCACCCGAAATGCATTGGTGAAGAGGAAGTGGAGTACAGCAAACTAAAAATGCTCTTGGCTTACTTTAAACTGCAGAGAACATCTGTGGGACTGAAGGAAGGGTACATGAAGAAAAAGTTACTTCAGCGACAGCTCCTTCGTTATGGTGGAGGTGCATTGCCCCCCCGCTGAGAGCCAGCAGATAGAAACGTGAAAAATTATAATACAAACATTTTATTTTTCTTATTGAGGTAGAGCCAGCCAAGTCTAGGGCAGGGCCGACCATGATGACAGCAGGGGGGAGGGTAGGTAGTGCGTACTGTAAATGCCCATGTCGGTTTGGCCGGCTGTCTAAGGATGTCTAAACTGACATGCACTCTTAGATCTGTCCACCCGAGCTGTGCTGCACAGCCGGGTGGAGAAGAGGCACAGGCTCCCAGGCACTGAGCGAGCATTAAACCAGCCCGCTCAGGCCAATCACGGCGCTGCTCTTATGCTGGTAAATAGTATTACCAGCATGAGAGTAGCGTCTTCATTGGCGTCTGGGAGCCTGCACAGTGTGCACCAGCCCATGGGGAATCGAGAGTCAGGACCAGAGCAGAACATCACTGAGACGGTGGCCAGTAGAAGCAGGTACATACTTTTTTTTTAAATTTTAATGTTATTTACCCCCACCCCATCACTTCCTGACCACCCACTTGTCATTAGTAGCAGCCACCACTGAGTTACTTACTTAGATAAAGCTGTATCACTGTACCTAACCGCAGATTCCTCACCAGGTTAATATCCCCAAGCACCAGAGTGGATCGGGAAAGTCAAAAATAAGTTTTTCTGTGCAATGGTAGGTGGTGGTGTGTGGCTCTGTACCGGATTTGTTCTATTCCAGAAGTAATGAATGGAGCTGCGTATAAGCACCACCCATGCATGCTGAAATCCATTATTTTCACAGGTTTGTCCACGTCCTCAGACGAGGAGCCCATCAGCAATTGGAAGGACCAGTGTGCAGATTCATAAATTGGGACGTGAAGAAATTGGATTATTTGAGGTGGTTGGCCACCCGCCTCATAGGAACAATCAGAACCCTCAGTGTGTCTAAGTTAACCTGAGCTCAACACACCATGGTAATTATGGCACAGAGCAAATAGGCTTAACTTAGCTTAATGTGTAACGTATGTATGCAGTACCAAAACAGTAATAAAGTCAGAATGCAAAAAATGAAAAATCCAAATCAAATTAGCAAAATAGAGCAAAATTTAATAAACAAAATGACACAAAATCAACAAGGGGTTCAGGGGACGTGAATTTTTAAAGATTTAAGTAGAAACAGCGCCAAAAGCGCAAACCTCCAATGATAGTCAATGATGGCAGTAGACAGGGACCTAGGGGCAATTCAAGGCAGACCGTGATAGAGCACGGGTAGGATACACCAACCAGGTTTGATCTGGTCAAAGATTTTACCTTCTGACTTTGTCCTTTAAGACCCAATCAACCACAAGACTATACTTCTGAAGCCCCGGAGGACCACAGGGGAGGAACCTGGAAACTCACTAGGGATCAGGAGAAGGCCAACAGCAGGGTCCAGTCCAGAACCACTTGCCAATCGCCAGCTGAATACTTCCAAGAAAAGGCCTCTGGCACCTTGTTGTATTCATGTAGCTTCAGCAGAAGGTCAGCCGTATGACCCTTGAAGTCCACGTCTTTGTCCTGGGTACAAGAAGGGGAACAGGACCAATCTTCTAAGCTCTTCTCAGGTCTTAGACATTAGGTTCAGTCCACATCCGATCTTCTGCAGCGTCCAGGACGTGTGATGAAGTGGGTGACTGCAAGTCACACATTTATGCCTAGCACTAGCTAGTGAGTTGGAAAGACTCCTATGAATGCCTTAACCAATAGGGTAAAGGTTCCCAGGACCAACCCTACCCACTTTGACCATTTTCAAGATGGCAAAAGCCTTCGGCCACACTTAATTAATCCAGGTCATAAGAAGACCCTACACCTAATCCAACGACACTTTTCATGGGAAGGTATGGTGAAGGATGTCGTGCAATGGGTATCACAATGCGAGACATGTGCTCGTGCAAAAGGGGAGCAAGCCAAGACCAAGGGGAAGCTGATGCCTCTGCCCACACCATCGCAGCCATGGCAAACGATCAGTATAGACTTTGTCCTAGGATTACCATTGGATCAGGGATACGATGCAATCCTCGTCGTCATAGATAGTCTCACTAAGATGGGTCATTTTATCCCTTGCAAGAACCTTCCCACTGCAGGGCAAACAGCTCAATTGCTACTATCTCACGTGGTTCGCTTGCATGGGCTCCCAAAAGTTATTGTGTCAGACAGAGGTCCTCAGTTCATTGCTCGGTTCTGGAGCATGTGGTGCAAAGCACTTCACGTGGAAGCGGCGTTGTCAACTAGCTTCCATCCTCAAACCGATGGACAAACGGAGCGCCTGAATCAGACTCTAAAAAGTACCTGCGATGCTATTCCAAAGAGGCAACTGAATCCTGGGTGTCCTTACTATGGCTGGCCGAACTGTCGTATAACAATGCATGGCACAGCTCCATCAAGAAAACCCCGTTCAGGGCCAACACCGGGTTCCATGCTAACACCCTGCCTCTGGCTATACCCTGCGAGGTGATGAATCACCCAACCGTTCTGGCTCAAATGTCGGCTCTCCGAAAAATACACAGCAAGATCCAAACCAACTTGGACCGGGCCAAACAGTCCTACAAGAAGTGGGAAGATCGGCATAGGCAAGAGGGGCCTACGTATCAGCCGGGTGATCGAGTATGGCTCTCTACCAAGAACATCCGTTTTCGGATGTGCAGCATCTTCCATCCCCGGTTCATCGGTCCGTATACCATTCTCCGCAGAATCAACCCAGTGGCATACAGGTTGAAGCTGCCGGCTTCTCTGAGGATCCACCCAGTGTTTCACTGTAGTCTGTTGAAGCCAGCTAAGTGCGCCAGGGTGTGTGGGGATTGGCTGTGTGTGGGGGGTGGGGAGTGAACTATGGTAATCCTAGTGTTCTCCCACATTTAACATTACAATTCAGTTTGAGGTAGCCACTATACCCACAATAAACCCAGAGAGAAGTCTGGTAGTACAAAAGCAGGGTCCTTTAGCAACCAGACAGTAGATCCACAAGAAATGCCTTGGCATCCTGTTCTCTTTCCTTTCAAGTGTGCCCCAAGCAACATATGTGAACCCAGCATACATGTCAAGCAGGATTGCATTGGCATCAAAAATCGGCCCGAGCACAGCAAAAAAAAGTGGCCCACATTTGCGTATTGCCTTTCCGCAAAATACTGCTTCAGCTTACTTTTATGAAAAGAAAGGGGGTGGGGGGCATGTTTTATTAACTTCACTTAGATAAAAAAAAATGCACAGATTAGTTCACACTGCTGAGCCACACATGAATGCAAGTGAGGCCACCTCTGCTCAGGCCCCCTGCCCCTGCTCAAACAGCATACATTAATGGGCTGGCCCAGCGAGAGAAAGAGAGTGATACCTCCGCCCATCTGCCTCTAGAAATGCCACTCAGGCACCCACTGGGCCGCTGCCAGCATCCTAACAGCACAGACAGCCCCCAGGCTTCCCAAAAAAGCAGCCCACAGCTAGAACTCAGCTACCGGCCTTCCAGCCATTTTCCGAGTGCCCACGTTACCAATCCGACCCTGGTGTCGAGTAGTATTTGGCACTCAAGCAAGGTTTGACACTGCAGTGTTAAAAAGTATGCCCACAGCTCCAACCCTGCATATTCTGTAGAGATCAGGAGTCAACTCTGCCCATTCAGGTCAGCCTATTACTTGCTCCTGGGATGCATTTTACACCTATTTACCCTTATGCAAGGCTAATTACTGACTGGCAGAAGCTAGAGAGCCAATGCAAATTTGCCTCCAGGAACTTCAGGTGGGGAAAAGGCAACTTACTAAAAGTAACTTTTTAAAGGATTTATGAAACATAACTGCACCATGGAATTAGATATTTAATAACTTTTAAAAATAGTTGTTTACTTATTTTTCTAGCTGGTCCCATTCCCAAGATACAGTATTAGTATTTTTATCTGTACTCTTATTTTCTACACAGGACAGTCACAGCAAAAATAGCTTCTGGGTGCTAGTCACTGTAAGGACGTTAAAACATTAAGGCCTACATAAGGGTGACTTATTGGTATTTAAAAGGGAGGTTTTGACCAGCAAAAGGGTTTATTTTGACAGGTCAAATTGCAGGATTTAAAGTGCTACAGTCAGGCTACAATGGTAGGTCTGAAGCCATGTTTGCAGTGCTACTGTAGTGGATGGCACAATAGGTGCTGCAGTTCACTTGTGGCATTTAACTTCCAGACCCTGGGCACACTTTGTACCATTTACAAGGGACATATAGGCAAGTAAGTCAATTAAGGGTATGCCAATTTGACCATGTTAAAAAGGGGGGAGTACAGAGCCTTTAATACTGCTTGGCAGGGGTAATGTGTACAGGGTTCTAAAGCCATCAAAAATATATAGTCCACCAAAAAGCAAAAAATCTGGGTGATCACTCAGACAAGGTGGATTTCCTGCACAGGACCCATTTAGAAGGAAAATGAGACCATTCAACAGAACGGGAAGGTGGGAGGGCAGTGAGGAATCTGCAGAGTATCCAGCAGAATGAGTCTTACATCAAAGGCAAGTAACTTGTTCCTCTGATGGATAATTTTGCGAATATTTACCAGGTGTCAGACTGGATCCGTAAACTTTTCGTGCAGTACTCCTGGATGCAGGTAGATGACATCATGTGGCTCCGTACTGACATCGTTCTGCTCCGAAGTGACGAGCAGATCCACATTTAAGCGCTACCCATGCACGCTGTCGCCTGTTCCTTCCTTTTCGAACCTCCAGATGTGGATCCGGAGCTGCTTCTTTGTATCTGATTAGACTCTTTCTCCAAATTTAATCTTAAGATCCAGTGTGCAAGGGAAATCTCACCTCCCAAACTACAGTGTTCAAGTCTTCTAGGGACTATTGCAAGTGGATGGTTGTAATGGATCCCCACATGGTATGCCTTTGGTGCTTGAGGGTGGAACATGACTCCAGGGCTTGCGACAACCACACCCAGATAAATCTGAAGGGCATATGGGATTACAAGACGAAGGTTTACATTGTCAAATATCGAAAGACTTCCTGTCGTGACTGGTCGAAGTCGAAAGGAAGGTCCAATTTCTGCACCTGAAGTCTTTCCCAGAGCATCATGGTCAAGTCATTGGTTAAGTCCACAAAGAAGCATAAGAAGTCCAAGCAAGACTCAGCCCTTGCAGTCACTCTTGAACTCCAGAGAAGGCGCAAAGGTGTCAACATGCCTCTCTGTATTAATCCCGATCTCCATCAGAGCCAATTCCGTGCTAAGTCCCGACGTAACCAGAATTTCCAGGACTATCAGCAACACCACAGCAGATTAAGGCTTTCATTGAAGACATGCTGTGCCTTTTTTTGACACCTTATTGTCTCACTCTGGCGTACCTCTGGCCCCATGCATCCAAGAGGACCTCCCATTGAACGTCTGCCTGGGTGTACCATCTGGACCCTTCAAAATCATTTCAAATTCCGCCCGGACTCTGATGCAGACTTTGGTTCTGGCTTCACAACCTACCCATTACCATCAGCAAAGACGCTGGTGCTGATGCCACCTTCGCCGGAGGAGTAAGCACAGCTCATTGTGATCTCCAACTACGAGCCAAACCCATCTTGACCAGCACCAAGGCCGCACTCTGATTCCACTTGGGGCACAGTCTTCCGGCAACCCATAAAAATTCTGGTACACTGTCCTTGCCAAGCAGCAGGGCCCAGGAACTCCATTATGTTTTTGGCACAGACTCTGACAACGACAATTTTAATTCTGGGGGCAAATTTGCCCTTTAATATACAGAGGGTAGTTGGCACGAGAAATTACAGGATGCTAGTGGCCTGGACACTTCTCAAGACACTAGCCTGGTCTCTCCACCTGGCCCTGCGGCAGAGGAAAGAGCCTCCTTCATTGTGGTTATGCTTGACCTCCAATTGCCCACAGAGGTCCTCCAGCCAGGTCAGACAGAAACAGAACCTCTGTTGCCCTTTAATGAGACTCTGACAGGCACTCTTTTGGATACATGGGTAAAACCAGGTTCTGGGCCCCTAGTAAACAGTAAATAGCTTGTCACCATCGCCCAGCACCTGGCGACCCAGAATGTTCAACTTGACACCCTATATCTAAGAGGTTGAAGATACAGGCTTCAAACAGTAGAATAAACTCTAACACCTTCCCCACTGCTCCAACTGATCTTGTGTTGAAGAGCAGAAAAACATTTGGCAAGCGCATGTCCTCTTCCACTAGTTTTGCCTTGTGCTCTCTAAATGTCAGCGGCCTCCTAGGCCACTACTCACACGCACTTTGGGACACAGAGGTCCAATTTCTGCCAGCAGTTTCAGACAACCCTCCCAAGCATCACTAACAGAAGCCATCCAAAACACCTGTGATGGGTCAAAATTGATTATTCACTGTGGTCTGGACACCACTGATTGCCTATGATGGGCAATGGGTACGAGAGTGGCTCTTAGACGTCACGCATGGAAGAGGTCTATGGGATTCTCTGGGGAAGTACAGGCATCCTTAATGGACATGCCCTCTGATGGTTCCTGCCTCTTTGGAGAGAAAGTAGATTCGGCGCTGGAACAGTTTAAGGATAGCAGGGAAACAACAATCGTTGGGACCGTCCTCCCCAGTAAGACAACTCCCCACGTGGCTACAGCAGGGGTTCTCAAACTCTTCAATGTCAGACCACACCACCAATCCAGCAGGCCCTGGTTCACAAAGGAAACGCCCAGGGCATTAGGGGCAATGCGCAGCTCAGTCCACCAACCCCCCTTGCCAACTGCTGCAGCCACAAAACCATTTTAGCATATATATCCCAACATGCAACTACCCTGTGGGAGACAGAATCCGGCATTTCCTCCAAGGGTGATAAGAAATTAGTTTGAACAAGTGAGTCCTTCAAATGGTCCATCGGGCTAAGCCCTTACCTTCCTTTCCACGCCGCCACACCTTCCATCACCAATAGGGTGGCTGATGAAAAATCACTGGTTTGTCTTGCAGCATGAAGTGCAGGCCCTTTTCCAGCATCAGAGGTAGGAACTGGATGTTCCTTTTGTTACTACCTGGTGCCAAAGAAGGACAGAGGCCTTCATCCTATTTTAGATATTCGCCCTCTCAATGCCTTCCTGAGAAAGGACAGATTCAAGATGCTTATAGTAACCGGTCTGCCTTGGACCCACAAGACAATGTTAGCATTGTCCTGCAAGATGCTTATTTCCACATCTCCGACCTGCAGATCCACCGTGGACCAAAAGCATTTTTAGTTTGAAGTGCTAACCTTTGACTGCACCAGTGCCCTCAGATGTCCAGGAACGTTATGGCACTGGTTTGGAGGTCAGACAATCTGGTCTTCCCCTATACTGATGACTAGCTGTTAAAGGTGGGCTAACCCCAGGCAGTTGTACACCACCTTCAGATGACAGCAAACTTCCTAACATCATTGGGGTTCACTATCAGCAAGCTAAAGTCACACCTGACTCCTTCACAGATGCTCCCGTTCATCTGGGCCATTCTGAACATGGTACTGTTTCGTGCCTTCCCTCAAAGCAGAGTGCTCAGGACATTCAGGCTATGATCTCGATGTTTCAGCCTTTATCCTGGATCTCAATGAAGATGATGCTGAGGCTGCTGGATTTACTGGCCCTCTGCATCCTGCTGGTAATCAATGCTCGATGGTACATACATGCTTTGCACTGTTATCTGAAGTCCAACTCCACAAAAGTCTGTTGAAGTTGCAGGCAATTTGCTTGGTGTTGAAAGCCTTCCTGCCAATTAAAGGGAGGTTAGTACAGACATTCAGGGAACAATACCACCGCCATGTGATACTACAATAAGCAGGACGGAGTGGGGTCTTGCATACTGTGCCAGGAGGATCTACGCCTCTGAAAGTGGTTGGATCGCCAGGGGATTTTCCTTGTAGTGAACAATTTGGCGGGATCTTGAAATGCCAGGGTTGACAAACTCAATACGCCAAAGACAAGCGGGCCACGAATGGTAGTTACATCTGGAAGTGGTGCAGATTGCCTTCCACGAATGGGGCGAACTCTGGCTCTAACTGTTGGACAACACAAAGAATTTGCAATGTCAGCACTCTTGCATGCTGGAGTTTCCACAACGGCTCTCCCTCTGAAGCATATTATGTAAGAGTGATGCTCGGAACTCATGTATGCCTTCCCGCCACTACCTCTCTTGCCCAGAGTTCTGAAGGAAATCAGGAATGACCGGACCCTAGTCATCCTAGTGGAACCAGATCTGTGATACCTGGAACTCATGGGCATGAGCATCAGTCCTCCGATCAAGCTGCAGCTGGGGGAGGATCTTCTGATGCAGCAGCAGGGTAGAGTTCTGCAAAGGGGCCTGCACACTCTACATCTCAATTGTTTACACTTATTCGAGAGGCAACAAAAAGCATAACAGGGTAATACAACAGATCAATATAAGCAAGACAAAATAATCCTCTACTAGAGTGTGTTCTTTTATTCATCTTTCTTTTATTCGTTTTTCATTTCACATATGAACAGAAGAACAAGTTACTTACCTTCGGTAATGCATTATCTGGTAGAGACTATCGAGCTGCAGATTCCTTACCTTTGAATTTCCCAGGCGTCAGGCTGGATCCGGAAACTTTTGCTGAGCAATACCCCTTGCGCGCAACGTCGGGTGGCTCCATTCCGCTCCGCGTGACGTCGGTTATGACGTCGCGGTGCCTACATGGGCACCACCCAGGCGCGCGGACGTCAGTACTTTTTGTTTTTCCCACGCCAGAAGCGCAGAGCCACGAAGTGACTGACGAAAACGTGTGCAAAACTAGGGCCCTGAAAGGGGAGATACCCTAGACCTACAACATCAGTCCGCAAAGCCGGGAGGCCTGGGAGGGGCTGTAAGGAATCTGCAGCTAGATAGAGTCTCTACCAGATAATGCGTTACTGAAGGTAAGTAACTTGTTCATCTGATAGAGAATTCTAGCTGCAGATTCCTTACCTTTGAATCAGATACCCGAGCCATACCATCCCGGCGGTGGGTTGCGGACTCATGAGCTAGACTAAAAAGTCTTGCAGGACTGAACAGGCAAAATGCCCGTCCCTGCGCACTTGACCATCAAGGCAATAATGTTTTGCGAACGTGTGCAGTGATGCCCACGTCGCTGCCTGACAGATGTCTTGAACTGGGACACCCCGTGCTAAGGAGTAGTCGAAGCCTTTCCCCTGGTGGAGTGGGCCCTTAATCCCTCAGGGGGCTGCTTCTTCGCCAAGGCATAACAGATTTTAATGCAGAGAACAACCCAGCGAGAGATGGTTCTTTTCTGCACTGCCTTTCCCTTCTTTGCTCCCACATACCCCACAAAGAGTTGGTCATCCACCCGGAACTCTTTTGTGTGGTCAAGGTAGAACGACAACGCTCTTTTTGGGTCCAGTCGGTGGAGACGCTCCTCCTCCTTAGAGGGATGTGGAGGAGCAAAGAAGGTGGGCAAAGTAATGGACTGACCCAGATGGAACGGGGTCACAACCTTCGGTAAGAATGATGCCCTGGTGCGAAGCACCACCTTGTCCGGAAAGGACATAAGATAAGGAGGCGAGCTGGATAACGCCTGCAATTCACTCACCCTCCGGGCCGATGTAATCGCCACTAAGAAGGCTGTTTTGATGGTCAATAGCCGGAGGGGACAATTGTGTAAAGGCTCGAAAGGAGCACACATCAGGTAAGAGAGGACCAAATTAAGGTCCCATTGTGGCATAACAAAGGGTATAGGTGGAAATAAATGAACCAACTCTTTCAGAAATCTATTTACAATAGGAGATTTAAAGAGAGAAGGCTGGTCTGGCAGCCGCAAAAAACCAGACAGAGCAGAAAGGTAACCCTTGAGAGTTCCCAAAACAGAGCCCTGCTGGGCAAGGGTAAGAATGAACAAAAGAACAGTAGAAAGAGGAGCAGAAAGAGGGTTAATAGACCTTTCTGTACAGTACAATACAAATTTCCACCACCGGCAGGCGTATACCGACTTATTGGAGGGCCGCCTGGCCGCCAGAATAACATTACAGACTTCGGGAGGAAGGTCAAAAGCCATCAACTAACCCTTGAGAGTTCCCAAAGCAGAGCCCTGCTGGGCAAGGGTAAGAATCAACAAAAGGACAGTAGAAAGAGGAGCAGAAAGAGGGTCAATAGGCCTTTCTGTACAGTATAATACAAATTTCCGCCAACGGCAGGCGTATACCGACTTAGTGAAGGGCCGCCTGGCCGCCAGAATAACATTACAAACTTCGGTAGAAAGGTCAAAAGCCAACAACTGCCGCCGCTCAATCTCCACGCATGGAGGCACAGAGTTGACAGGTTCGGGTGGAGAACCCTCCCCTGCTGCTGCGACAGTACATCCTCCCGAAGGGGCAGCCTGATCGGAGGATCGACACTCATGCTCAGAAGCTCTGGATACCAGACTCTCCTTGCCCAGTCCGGAGCAACAAGGATGACTTGGGCCCGGTCGCTCCTGATCTTCTTCAGAACCCTGGGCAGGAGTGGTATGAGCGGAAAGGCGTACAACAGGCCTGAGCTCCACTCGCGACGAAAGGCGTCGCCGAGCGATAGCCGCCTTGGGAACTCCAGCGCGCAGTACAGCTGACATTGCGCGTTCTCTTCGGAGGCGAACCAAGGTTCTCCCCACTGTTGAAGGAGACCTTGCGCCACCTCCGACTGGAGACGCCATTCGTGATCCTGAAGGCATCAACAGCTGAGATCGACCGCCCTGGCGTTCAGAGAACCTGCCAGGTGTTGAACCACCAGGGTTATGCCCTGCTGTTCCAGACATGCCCCGAGACACAGGGCCTCTCGACAAAGGGTCCACCCCGCCATCCTTGTTGCAGTACCACATGGTGGTGGTGTTGTCCGTGAACACCTGCACCAACATCCCCTGGACAGAGGGAAGAAATGCTTTCAATGTCAACCGAATCGCTCGGAGCTCCAACAAGTTTATATGGAGCCTTGTCTCCGCCGGAGACCAGTGACCCCTGATCTCCGCCTCTCCCATGTGGCCGCCCCATCCCAGAAGTGACGCATCCGTCACAACTGTGAAATCTGGTTGGGGAGGGGAGAGAGGTCTGCCGTTGACCCAATAGCGGTTCGTTAACCACCACTGCAGATCCTTCGCAGTTCCTTCCAAGATCTGAACCACGTCGGTGCGATTTCCCCGATGCTGTGCCCATTGGAACTTCAAGTCCCACTGCAGAGCCTGCATACGCCACCTGGCGTGTCTTACCAACAGGATGCAGGAGGCCAAGAGACCCAACAGCCTTAGAGTCAACCTCACCGAAATCCAGGATAGAGGCTGAAACATTGGAATCATAACCTGAATATCCTGGACTCGCTGCTCGGGTGGATAATCCCGAAACTGCACTGTGTCCAGAACAGCTCCGATGAAAGGGAGCGAATGAGAAGGAGTCAGGTGTGACTTCGGCACGTTTATAGAGAACCCCGGTGAATGCAGGAGGTCCGCTGTAGTCTGAAGGTGGTAGATGACTGCCTGGGGCGAGGACGCCTTCAACAGCCAGTCGTCTAGGTAGGGGAAGACTGAAACCCCTAACCTGCGCAGATAAGCTGCAACCACCACCATCACCTTGGTGAACACCTGAGGGCCACCGGTAAGACCGAAGGGGAGCACCGTAAACTGAAAGTGCTCGTGGCCTACCTTGAACCTTAAGTAACGCCTGTGGCCCGGCAGGATGGGAATGTGAAAATATGCATCCTGCAGGTCCAACGCCACCATCCAGTCTCCTTGGTCTAGGGCAGACAAGACCTGAGCCAATGGGAGCATTTTGAATTTCTCCTTTTTGAGGAAGAGATTGACGGTCCGAAGATCTAAAATGGGCCGAAGCCCCTTGTTCTTCTTCGGAATCAGAAAGTAGCGGGAATAACAGCCACTGCCTACTTCTAAAACCGGGACCCTTTCTATAGCTCCTTTGGCCAAAAGAGCTGTAACTTCCTCTTGGAGCAGCTTCAAATGATCCTCCGCCAGCCGTTCCTGAGTTGGCGGAATAGGAGGAGGAAAAGAAAGGAAAGGAAGAGAATAGCCCTCCTGGACGATCTGCAAGACCCACTTGTCTGTTGTTATAGATCTCCAGCGGGGAGATAATGACGAATTCTCCCACCCACTGGAGTAGTGTGGTCCTGCAGAATCAGCCTAGGAGTGCTTGGAGGCTGCGGCTGCTGGGGGCAGTGTGGTAGACGACTTCTGGCCTCCATTCAGAGGACGGACTGTACCGCGTCCACGTGTGGCTTGGGCAGTCTGTGCGAGACGGTGGCTGGGATAGGGCTGACGCAGCTGGAAACCCCTTCCGTTGCCACAAAAGGGGCGAAAGGAAGACTGGTCACGAGGAGTGGAGGAGAGACCCAAGGATCTGGCCGTAGCTCGAGAGTCCTTGAACGTGACCAGGGCCGAATCTGTCTTTTCCCCAAAAAGGCGGGTTCCATCAAAGGGCATGTCCATCAAATTGGCCTGAACATCCCCCGAGAAGCCAGTTGTATGAAGCCAGGCGTGGCGCCTCAAGGCCACCGTCGTTGAAATCGATCTGCCCAGCGAATCGGTCGTATCCAAACCACACCGTATGGCGAATTTTGCTGCATCTCTCCCGTCCTTGACAGCTTGAGAGAGCACAGCCCGGGCCTCCTCCGGGACTTGTGGCAGCACCTGCGCAACCGTCTCCCAAAGAGAGTGGGAGAAATGGCCCAATAAGCATGCGGTATTCACCGACCGCAATGCCAGACTGGAGGAAGAAAACATCTTCCCAAATGAGTCCAGTCTCTTGGATTCCCTATCCGGAGGAGCGGAAGGGAATGCGCCCTGGGATGTGGAGGCCTGCACCACCAAACTTTCTGGGGTGGGGTGTTGGCTGAGGAACTTTGGGTCGCCCGGAGCTGGGAGATGGCGGCGTGCAATCGTCCTATTCACAGGAGCCCCTGTGCTAGGCTTGGACCATGTTCCTAGGAGAACGTCCGTAAGTGCCTTATTAAAAGGCAATAGGGGTTCAGAGGTGGAAGCCCCAGGTTGAAGCACTTCGGTCAGGAGATTAGTCCTGACCTGCACTGAGGGCAACTCCAGTCCAAGGACCTCAGCTGCCCTCTTAACCACCATGGGATAGGACGCCCCCTCCTCCGTAGCCACTGTAGGAGGAGAGAGCATGCCAGTGTCTGGGGAAGTATCCAGACCACTGGCTTCCCCAAGTTCCCCATACCAGTCCATAGTCTCCTCAGAGACATCCTGGTTCTCTAATGGGTCCCCAGACTGCTCCCATCCTCTCCTGAGCCCAGCACATCCACAAAGTGCTCAGGTGACAACATAGAACCCCTGGGTTCTGTCGACGTCAGAATCCGCGTCGCTCGACGCCGTTCCGGCTCCGTGTCGTCGGGGATGAGGATGGGGCTTGCATCACCGACGGGCATCGGCGACATCGCAGGCACGACTTCGGGTTCGACACCGGGGGAGGTCGTGTTGACACGACCGGCGTCGACCCGGATCTGGGATCGGATCCCTGAGGCCCCACCGGCAAGGTGGCCGAAGCCGATGGCGTCAAACCCGATGAAGCCCCATCCGACCCCGCGGGGCCCGAGGGCTCACCAACGGCATTGTTCCGCTCAAATACGTGGCGCATGGCCTCATAAAAAATCTTTAATTTGAGCGGGAGTCACTCCGGCTCTCGGAGAGGGAGGAAGGCGCGAAGTCGACTCAGGCTGAGGCTCCGCAGAACCGTGCCTAGAGCGTCGTGTTCCTTACATCTCTCGACGACGGACGGCAGTTGAGGTGAAGTCGAAGTCCGTTTGGACTTCTTCTTCTTCTTCTGCCTCTTCCCCGAGTGTCCAGACGACCTTGAATGGGAGGAAGAGGACTTAGGGCTCCGTGAGCGGTCCCGCGACCTCCTCTTCTTCGAACGGGACCGTGACCCCCTCAGAGTCTCACTTAACGGTGTCAACTGCCGGGCCGCGAGCAACTTTATCGCCCGCTCCCTCAAGGTCTTCGGAGCCATCGCCCGACAGTCCGAACACGACTTCGAATCGTGGTCGCGTTCAAGACACCACAGACATACGCGGTGGGGATCGTTTACCGACATCATGCGGGAACAAGTCATGCATGGTTTAAAACCTGTCTTCCTACCAGACATCCCTCGCACACAAAGTCGCTACTCAAAAAATGTCGCCAAAAGTCAAGAAAAAAGCCTGCCAAAAAGCGGAAGAGGGGTAGCTCTTCCCGGATTGGCGCTTAACTGGCGCGGAAAGAAAATAACTGACGTCTGCGCGCCTGGGTGGCGCCTATGTAGGCACCGCGACGTCATAACCGACGCTACAGATGCCAACAACGTCACGCGGAGCCGAATGGAGCCACCCGACGTCGCGTGCAAGGGTTATTGCTCAGCAAAAGTTTCCGGATCCAGCCTGATGCTTGGGAAATTCAAAGGTAAGGAATCTGCAGCTAGAAGTCTCTATCAGATAAACTGCAGCCGACGAGTTTCGCCAGAACCAGAGAAGGTGAATAACACTGGTAAGAAAGAGAAGAAACCCAGTGAAACAACACCAGTATGAAAATGTTGATTAAACGCATACCACTGATCAGAGCATTCCACCATACTGCCACCATGCACAAGAAGTATTGCTCTTCCTGGCCCTATGTTATGAACCAGAAAGGGGCAAAGGGACCAATAGGAAAAGGAAGAACGTGTTGAAGCAACACCAGTGTGTAAGAGATGATAAAAACATTCCACAGACCTTACCAATGTTATTCCCCTTCTCTGGTTCTTAAGATGGTAAGTAATTATATATTTGCATGAATAAGTAAAACCGTTGCAATAATTTCCATAAAAATATAAATAAATAAGATATTAACAATTTATAATGCAAGATTTTTTTTTTTTAATTGGTGAAACAACCAGGTTCCTGCGATGTTGCAATAGCAAGGTTTACATAGAAAGAAGTGTTAAAATGGATTAAACAAAGTTAAGAATTGTGGAGTCGCTAAGGTGTTGTAGCCCCAGGTCCCAGTCAATAAAATCAGGAATGAAGGCATATAGTGTGTGCAAAAATAGCAATTATTGGGTTTGATGATCCTTAGGATGGAGCTAGGAATAATAAGACTTTTTGCTTCTGATGACTTTATCTTATATCTTAGAGTCTTACAAATATCCGAACAATTAGGTGGTGACGTTGTGCACTAGAATTGGCGACCTTTGCAGAGTCATTCCTTGATGGTAAAAATATGGCATTAATACATTTTGAATAATTTGTAATAATGGGCTCTGGCACCTTACATATGGGGTTGAGGCAGCTCACATAAGGAGGGATGTCCGTAATGAACAACAGACTAGTAGTCTCACTTCTGTATGATTCTTGTCTAATGAAAAATACATTTTTTGTCTCCTCCTTGTGTGTAGAAGTTAGTTTCGGTCGTCATCCTCTGTATATTTGGTGGGTGTATTAAGCATTGTATGTATTATCTTAGTTATTTTTTGCCTGTTAGGGTTTGATGTAAAAAACTTTTTCTTGCTTTTCATTGATTTGTTTCTGTCTGTAGAGTCCATCACTTGCATTTCAGTTTAAATTAGTCTCTGGTTTGTTATATAATTTGTATATTGTCTGTGAGCATGTATTTGTTGTACATTTTGTTTTAATAACGTATTTGGGTGACTCTAATGTTTTTATTCTCTGCTTTTAAAAGAATTAAGTGGGAAGTTTTGGAAAGGTGTTTTGTCTAATGCACTGTCACTTTGAATATGTATTTATATGTGTGTTTTTTTTGGCATGTTTGTAGCCTTGAAGAAGCTTGTACTGGCTATATGTGTTGGTTGCAGTTTTTCTGTTTATATGTGAAACGAAACATGAATAAAAGAACACACTCTAGCAGAGGATCATTTTGTCTTGCTTATATTAATCTATTGTCTTACCTTGTTATGCTTTTTGTTGCCTCTCGAATATGTGTAAACGAATCTAATGTTTGACTAAATGGTGGCTGGTCGTAGGAAGTGGGCAACTGCTTTGTTATTTACATACAGTGATCAGGTAGTGCTGCACTGAGTTCCCTGGATGCCAAAATCTGTTCTGCACTCTACATCTCCATGCTTGGAGACTGAGATTGTTGAAGGTTTACAATTGTTTCCGGCAAAAGCCTTTCATGATGCCACAGTAGGACTTGAACTTAGTCCTCACCTTTTCGATGTCTACCCCTTTTGAGCCACTCCACAGCTGTTCATTGCACATTCTTCCTCATCCCTAACATCAACTCTGTGCTTGAGTGAGTTCCACAGGGAGAGAAAGCGAGCACACGGCAGTTGGGTCAGAACACAAGCCCCAGGATACTTTGCGGCAGGGAAGCTGCTGACACCACATCGCGCCCGGAGGCACTCTTGAAATTGCTGCTGGCGGTCCGCAGGCGCGGGGGGAGACAGCGAGCACACAGCAGTGGGGGCAGACCACAAGCCCCAGGATACCTTGCGGCAGGGAAGATGCCGACGACACCACATCTCGCCCTGAGGCGCTCTTGAAATTGCTGCTGGGGGTCCCGGAGGCGCAGGATGTGCGTGGGACATGCCCGGGGGAAGACCAGGCCTATCTGTACCCGTACGCGGCCAGCCGAGGCTGGGCTGGGCCACCCACCTGTCTACCCTGCCTCAAGAAGAAAGGTACTTTTCTTTCATTGCTCCTGAGATTATCTTGTTTGAGGTTGATTGATATCTAAGAGCAATGGACCCAGTTGGACTTTAACCTACCGAGTTGCTAACGGTAACCTGACTAACAAAGGAAGTGACACAGTAAGAACTTTAACTAGTCACCCAGTAATATTACAATCATTACAACTCTTGTGATACAAGAGGAGGGCGGAGAAATTCATCAAAGATTTACGGAATAAAAGATTTGTTGATACTGGTTTAGCAGAGGTTTTGAGATCTTAGGATGTGGCTTTAAAGGGGAGTGGGGCAACTACTCTATTTTGCTGTTTCACCTTGTATTTTACCGCCCGGATATTTAGACCTCAGCTTTTTTAGGTCTCGCCTGGCGTTAGCAGCGCTTAGCACTGCTCTTGCCATGCGAGGGCTTTTTGTAATCGATTCAGATTCCTAACCTAGATGTGCACGCGTACGGAGGGACAAAAAAATGCACGCGCACGGACAGACACGTGCACACGCGCTCGCCTGGACAGCCTGACGCCATCTTTTCGCCATGCAAAATGCACGCGCACGGACAGACACATGTGCACACGCGCTCGCCTGGACAGCCCGACGCCATCGCCTGACAAGAACAAAGCATGGGCTCTCGCTTGTCATGCGCGCGTACCACTCACGGGAGGCTGCAGCTGCATTCTATTCAGCTGAATGAGCGTCACGCAAGTTTTCAATAAGACTGATTCCTGCCTTTGTCACGAGGTGCACATCTG
The DNA here is from genome assembly GCA_963921515.1 of Calotriton arnoldi. Classification (NCBI taxonomy): domain Eukaryota; kingdom Metazoa; phylum Chordata; class Amphibia; order Caudata; family Salamandridae; genus Calotriton; species Calotriton arnoldi. The sequence continues at coordinate 1,993,250 of CAWUFW010002440.1, read as the reverse complement.
TACTCCTTTCACGGTCCCGCCGAGGAGTGGTCGTCCAATTATATAATAAATATGACTGCCTGCGGGTTGCGCGGGGTGAAGCTGAGCTGACAGAGATCACATTTGTTTGTGTGGAGTTCGAGTTGTCCCAGACACACAATAGGTTCTTCTCCCACCGACTACTGCAAATGAAAACAGAGCAGAGCACTCGCTGCTCCGCACCCAGATCTCTGCACAGAAAGGAGGGCGTGTCGTTTTTTTTGCCGTCTGACGAGAGTTAACTAGCCCCATTCTGTTTATCCTCCCTCGCTGGCTCGCTATGCGGACAGTCTCCGCCTCCCTCCCTACACCCAGGACACTGTGGACATTGTTGAACTCCCGGCAGCTTATAACACAGCGCGCCATGGCGTGGCGACAGCTTGGTTTTTCACGGCTGACAGAGATCACATTTGCTTGTGTGAAGTTCGAGAGTTCAAGTTGCCCCAGACACACAGCTTGATTGACTTCTGACACTGATATCATCCCGAGGAATGTCGGCGACACTGTGACAAGCGTCTTAAAACAAAGAGACGCAGTTGAAAATATTGTGACAGAATTTTGTGGTGTGCCACATTAGAATAGTGAAGTATGACACTCAGTGACACATTTAACATATTCACTATTTTACGTAGGTCAGTGCAAGCGCTCTTCTAGACCTCCCGTGAAGTGCTCCTTAAGTGCACCTAGTAGAGTGAAAAAAAAAACGAACCGCTTATAACAATTAAAAGCGGGTAATCTGAAAAAGGTGGAAATTTAACAGTAACCCTATACAATTAAGCCGCGTCCTCAAGATACATGACCCACCTGAATTACCAGAAGTTGCATCTTCAAAAAGAAAAAAAGCTTTTACTCTGAGGGTAGCAAAATTAAAATTGTGAAATAGAAATATGAAATTTCGTCCTACAACCCAAGTCCATTCAGCTATAATTTGCATCCCAAAAAATTACAGGTTTAAAACAGGTTTTTTTTTTTATAATCCTGCCAGTTTTACACATTTCTGAAGGCAAAGCCAACCCGACTTCGCTGGCATTCAAACCTATGTCTTGCAGGGTCAACTCCCTCCCCAATTAAGTCAAAAGTTAAATTGCAAACATGCAGAAATCTCAATGAAATGAAAGTTCCCGCTGTACAACATAAATAACCACATTTACTCGGCGGAAGTATTCGACATTTTAAGATAATCTTCAAAAGTGTCACCTATCCTTTTGAAACCAAAACAGAAGTCTGCCGTGCACATCGCCCACACTGTGACCGCAGCACGGCATCAGACTTACAAAAAAAAAAAAAAAAGTTTTTCGTGAACTATGTATGAGTACAACCCTCTTCCACATGGCAGGGAGGCAAGTAAGCCATTTAGTCATGGTAGTGCTCCCCATAAGTCACCAGAGTCTAATACTCCTTTCTCTCTGCGTGCGTCACTGCACAATAAGCATTGCCAAAGCCAATAGGTAATGCCTTGGCAAGCGGGTGCATTTATTTCTTTTTATTGTGAAGTGTAAGCACATGCCACAAAAATGTGAGATATATATATCTCACATTTTTGTGGCATGTGCTCACAATAGACAATAAAAAGATTATTATATTACACACACACACACACACACACACACACACACACACACACACACACACACACACACACACACACACACCCCCCCCCCCATGTTGGGGGCGCTCTAGAAGTGATGTTTTTAAAATAACAAACATTGCACAGCTGTGCCATGCTTTTTATAATTTGTCAAACACATAGGAATATAACACCACCAGTTAACTGCTCAAATCGCAGACAGCGTAAAAAAAAATAACGCAACACCATTTAAAACAAGCATTAAAAATGCAATAGGTCTCGCCTTTCATTAAATTAAAAAGCCATTTACTTTGCTATACAATACCATTAGCAAAGCAAATGGCTTTAACTTAATCAAAGGCGAGACCTATTGCATTTTCAATGCTTGTCCTTCTTGCATCTCTAGAGTATGGGCAATAGAAAACACCCTGCCGCTGCTGGTAAGCCCCCGGCACCAGATAAAACTCAGTCATCCTTACTAAAATACATTTCAGGAGCCATGGGGGCTATTGATAAGCAAATTTCCTCTGTCGAAGAAACATTGTTAATTTGTAGAAACCGTATAGCGGCTCCCATGTTACCAACTCATCTTTCTTCTAGTGACCCAGAAAATCTTACAACCAGTGGCGAAGCTTTAGCCCCCCCCATGAGTGATAAGGGGGAAAACGGGTGTATTCAGCTTATATCTGAAACTATCTCCTCATCCAAAACGGACTCCCCACTACCACCCAAACCTATCAGAAAGCCCCGGCAATGCCCCATAACTACTGACCTAAATAAGGAGGTAAATCTGAACAAGCGGATAAACTCTCAAAATAAGTCCTCTGATCGGTCAGCACTAATAAGTGCTGAAATTAACCAGGATCCTTGCGAAACAAAGAACCGGAAATTTAACAATTTGTGAAAAATACATTGGAGTCGATATATACTAGTTTAAAGCAAGTAGAAACTAAATCCACTACCTGCTTGGATCTGCTGAATACCTTAGTAGCAGGGCGAATTCTAACCACCCCAGATACATTGACTCGCTCACCCCCAGATGAGTCTTCAACCAAGGTTGTACTTAGAAATAACACACATACAGGAAGTACACAGGGCCCAATTAACTGCATGCATATATTCAAAATCTAAGAGAGCCCACACTTCATGATATGCCCAATAGAGGAACAAATGGAGAAAAAAAAGCATTGCCAAGCTATAGCTACCCCAGTCATTGACAATCATATAGGAGAACCCTTGGTCCAGATAACTGATTTCTTGGACCTTCCACCGGCCGCCATTCCGTATGTAATTGTTCTGGCAAACGTTCCCACCTTACCTTTATACAGTAAGGAAACTTAGATTTTGCTAAGAAATAAGTCTCTAAATTGGTTAGACGTTAGATCGGGCCTAACCGAACATCTCTTCGAAGATATATAGATGGTAAGGAGAGTTAAATGGGTGGGTAGGGCTCGAATAACTTTGCCAGGTGATTGCATTGTTTAGCCTTTAAAACTCCACGGCTGGTGGAAGCTGTTTTGAGTAGAACTAGGGTCACAAATGTGTCTATAAGCACGGTTTCCTCCCTTCCCTTAGGCTACTTCTATCAACATACCAACGTATCCAACATTATCAGACCTCAGAAAACATTTAATTTGAGACCGCTGACTAACTTAAATTACAATATACCAACTTATCACAGTTTTCAGAACCTATCAAAGTAAAAGACCAGGGGGTTGGTGTCCGGTGGGAGCACCAACAAGCCTTTGCAGCAGAAACAAACGTGATAAACGGAAAAAGGTGCAGAGTTGGGACTAGCAAGGTCCAAGGGACTCACCAAGTGCAGGAGAGTCAGAGCAGGCCCCGAGCAAGCAGGGGGAGCCCACTGAAGCTAAAGAAGACCCTCATGAGGACCCACAGGCCGAAAGCAGAGCAGTCGCAAGAGGAACTCGAGCAGCTCACTAAATAGGCAGGCCCACGGTGCAGAGGATGCAGAGAGGACGAAGACCTTGGCAGGGAGAGATACTGGAAGTTGGAGTTTCTTGTAGCTGGAAGATCTCTGGCGAACAGAGTCAACAAGCCTTGGCAACAGCAAGTCGACGTGGTGCACAGGGATCTTGTTCCAGCGGTTCCGCCGAGGGAAACTGGCCTCAAACTTGCTGAGAGGACAGGTCAGGCCTCGATGGAGTTGCAAAACCACCACCTGTATTTCTGAGCCTTTCGGCGTCCATGAGACGTCAGGAGCAGCAGACCAGTCAGCTTTGTTGCGGTGCCTGCAGATGCACGGAAGTGACTCCACTCCAAGGGAGATTACTTCGGGTGTCCTTGATGCCCACACGCCTGGAGAGGAACCTGGATGAAGCACAGGCACATACAACGAAGAAGACTTGCAGAACAGCGAGACCAGGAGCAGCAGGAGGCTTCCTTGGTGCAGTTTCAGTTCCAGGCGAAGTCCAGCTTAGTCCACGGTGCCCAGACGGTTGTAGTTGAAGTGGTTTCGAGTTTGAATCTTGTCTCACGACGAATCTTAAGAGCCACCCACAGGTAAGCCCCTACGTACTCTAGGGAAAGGGTTGGGACGATTCAAGGGTCCCTACCAGAGGAGGAGCTGGACAAAGGAGAGGATACTCCCATGTCCTTTGTCCAGTTTCGTGCCAGAGCAGGAGCCAAGGTCTCCCTGAACTGGTTTGAACTGGAGCATGCAAGGAGGGCACCAAATGGGCCCTTCAAAGCAGTCTGGTGGTGCTGGCAAGCGCCCCCACCCCAAGTCTTGTCTGGGAGGTGGCAACACGTCCCTGTGACAGGAGACCTTTTGTTCTACCTTCCCCTGCTCGAGCTCAGCTCAGCAGCAGGAGGGCAGAATTGTGACTGTGGTCGGCAGCAGCATTAGCCTGCTGTTAGACCCTAAAAGGCTGGTACCAGGAATACAGGGGGGCACCCTAGAGAGCCCCCCAGTACTTGGGATCCTACATCCAACACTGGAATCAGTGTTGGGGTAGGATTCCAACATGTTTGATACTAAACATGACTGGTTTCAGTGCAGCCATTGTATTTGACTTGATGTCCACTATAGGTCTTAAATGAATGACCGCACTTACAAAGCCTGGAGAATCGACTCTAGGGTTTGTAGAGGGGCCATGCTCATGCTGGGACACCCTCACACTTGTAACCAAGTACCCTGCCCTCAGGACTGAAGAACCTGCCATAGGGGTGACTTATAGGTTTTAAGTGCAGTAACCTCAGATATAAGGAAACCTATATCTGTTGTGAGTGGTCCTAGCACTAGCTCACACAGGCTGCAATGGCAGGCCTGTAGTCACAGTATGAGTGGTCTCTCATGGCTGGCATAATACATGCTGCAGCCCATGGGAGACCCCTGGTGTACCTTTGCCCTGGGTACCTTAACACCATATACTAGGGACTTACAAGGGTACACCAGTAGCCAATTGCGGAGGTAACAAAGTACTTACCATTGTCAAATGTAGGGAGAGAGGACAGTGACTGGGGTCATGATTAGCAGGATCCCAGTCAGACTAGTCAGAAAACAGTATGACACCAGCAAAAAGTGGTGGTAACCATGGAAGCAGATCCTACTTTCCTACACATGGCCTCCTTGAAGGATTCAATCTTCTGTGGAATGGACAAAGGCTGGAGAAATTCAGAGAGCGTTGGGTCCAACAGAGGAATCTGTTTCATGGCTGGAGACCTCACAGGGGTACAACTGACATTGTGACAACCTTGCGCCTTCTCCTTGGAGTCAGAGTGCTGACATGGGGGTCAAGTCTTATTTCCCTTTCTTATGCTTGGACTTCAAATTATCAGAGGACTTTGAGAGTGAAGTTGAGCGGTCACAGGAGCGGCCTCGGCACCGAGTCTGAGCCCGCGACTTGGAGAGTGAGCAGGACCTACACAAAGGCTGTGACTACTTTTAGTCTTCTGCAGCACACATGTTTTGCCTTCAAGACTGGATTTGTCTTTAAGTGCCTAAGGGCGCACTTAGAGTCTTGTCCGAGCCACCAAAGGCACACCTCGTGAGGGCCAGAGACAGACATTTGCTTCTTGCAGTTGCTGCATGGCTTGAAACCTGTTATTTTGGGTGGGGACATCACTCCCTAGCACACTGTTTAAATAGTCAGAAAACAGACAGAAAAAAGTGAGCAGAGCTCAGGGTCCGTATCAGAAGGTGTGGCAAGAAAGGAACTGTCATCAGCGTGCAGGAGTGGCTCTTATATGTGGGTCTGCCCTGTCACTTCTGGACTACTGTTAAGGCAGAGCAGAGCAACGCAACACCTCCTAACAGTACGCATGATCATTGCTACGAAAATGTTTTCCAGATTCAGTCTGGCACCTGGGGAGTATTCCAAGGTGAGGAATCTCTGTGAAAAGTATTCATCAAACAATCTGCATTCAACTAGATAAGAGCATCGTTAGATTAAGGGATATAATTAATATCTCTATTTAGCAAGCCATTCATTTACCTCCTCTTTATCAGAGTTCATGTAGGTTCGGTGTAATGTATGATCTGTTTTTAGGATTTTCTCAAATGCAAAGTTTCTACTTCATATTAGACAAGGGCAACCTTTTATTTTGATGATTGCATTGCTATTTCTTTATTAACAGTCCCTTAATGTATTACATTTCCTTGTGCTTTTTATAATCGCCAATTCCAAAAGCTGGTGTTGCAGTCAGTCTACTAGGATTCTTAGTCTATCCAGTGGTCCAGCGCAAGTGTTCATCTTTTCCATTTGTTTTCAAGCCCTAGGAGGTGTTTGTTGGATACAATTGCTGAGGATCCATATACATGACGATAGCTTTTTCTACCCAATCATCTTTTAGCACTGAGAAGCATGTTGGGTAGCCATGTGCTTAAGAAATGCTATTAATAGAATAGAATTATTACAATAAACGACCAATTTATTTTGTGCATTTTGCCTAACCAGTTATCTGGGGTAGGAGTCAAAACCAAGGAAAGGAAAAGCAGGAGGACGGATAGGAAGAGGATGACAGAGATGAGGAAAGATAAAAGAGGAGGAGAGGGGAAACATAAAGATAAGGTTAAAGACTGGGAGTGAGAGAGAAGGAAGAAGGAGCATGTGATATACTGAAATAGCTAATATCTTGTCAATAAAAGATCTCAGGCAATTTCCCTGCATGTTATCAATCTCCTTTTTACTATTTAATTTGAGTTTCCTCATTGGACTGGCCCAGATTAACCTTCTCTTGCCATCCTGATACATTTGTTTGGATGTACAGGTTATTATCCTGCAGATAGCATGCAAAATTTGAGGCCTGACACCAACCAGGACACAATCTGTAAATTTCACATTTAACTTACCTGTTTCAGTGAACCTGGTTAAGAACCTGACTGAATGAAGGACTGCAGTTCCCTTTACAGGGTTGCCTAAATATCTACTGAATACTGCACTGAAATAACATGGTGCCAGATTAATTCTATGCCTTCCAAAATATTCCCCTGAATCCAAAAAGCGCTTGAATTGCATTTGCAATCAGCTGAAAGACAAATTGAACTCTCTGTAGTCTCTTGTTGTCTTGCTGTTCTTCGCCTCCAATAGCTGAATCTTAAGGAACCCTCCTCAGTGGCATGCTTCAAAATACCCTCCTTAATGGCAGATCTTTTTTCTGTTGTTTATGGTAAATTGCAGAACAGTGCCTCTTGCTATTATATTGACCAGTGACCATCTTTCCTTTAGATAACAATTGAAGACTGGGATGTTATCTAAATAGTTTTTCTGTCTCTGAAGCAACTTCTTCAACTTATCTGTAGTGGCAGGACATCTTTCACAGCATCAGCGTTTTAACTAATACACATATCAATTAATCAAATCAATATGGAATGAAAGCAACTGAGAAACGATCCCACTGAAAAAACTAGCCAAGGACATCTACAACTTGATGCATCAACTAAAATGCATTGGGTTGGAGAGCAAACATAACCCAATTAATGGTCTGCTCCATTTTGGACTTACCTTCAAAAAAGCTTCTTTCTGCTCAAGGTGCTTGTTAATCATGGGGGTCACATGATCAGTTTCTGAATTGGGACCCAGCTTGTCTGCTCCTCCACACCAGTCTTCGTCCCTCTTGTACTCCTGTTCAAGGCTCTCAAGCACACTGCACACCTACAGAAAGGAAAGGGTGTATTTAGGTGACTGTTTGCTAGGTCAAGATATGTTATGTCTGCCAATGCAAAAAAACAGTGTTCCATTGCAGAATCATGCCATCTACATTACACCAGTTACCTCAAAGTTGATTCATTATCGGATTCACAATCAGGGAAAAATAACTCTCAACAACTGAGTTGCAATAACAGAAGGTCTCCCAGGACACGATTATAAAGTCTATATTTTTAAAAGCTTTAGTAGATCGAGTTTTTATCTTCTCTGATCATACTTAAATATAGCATTTGGAATTCTGAAAAACAATATTATACCTTATGTAACAATAGAAAATGAAACCCATACAAACCTAACATTGTGAGCATGGAGCGCTCTCAGACGACTGAAAAAGCACTTTTTAAATACAATCACAAATTCGTCACAATTGTGAAATCTGGTTGGGGAAGGGAGAGAGGTCTGCCGCTGACCCAATCACGGTTCGTTAACTACCACTGCAGATCCTTCGCAGTTCCTTCTGAGATCTGAACCACGTCGGTGAGATTTCCCTGATGCTGTGCCCATTGGAACTTCAAGTCCCACTGCAGAGCCCGCATACGCCACCTGGCGTGTCTTACCAACAGGATGCAGGAGGCCATGAGACCCAACAGCCTCAGAGTCAACCTCACCGAAATCCAGGATAGAGGCTGAAATATCGTTATCATAACCTGAATATCCTGGACTCGCTGCTCGGGAGGATAAGCCTGAAACTGCACTGTGTCCTGAACAGCTCAGATGAAAGGGAGCGTCTGAGAAGGAGTCAGGTGTAACTTCGGCACGTTTATAGAGAACCCCAGCGAATGCAGGAGGTCCGCTGTAGTCTGAAGGTGGGAGATGACTGCCTGGGGCGAGGACGCCTTCAACAGCCAGTCATCTAGGTAGGGGAAGACTTACACCCCTAACCTGCACAGATGAGCTGCAACCACCGCCATCACCTTGGTGAACACCCGAGGGGCACTGGTAAGACCGAAGGGGAGCACGGTAAACTGAAAGTGCTCGTGGCCTACCTTGAACCGCAGGTAACGCCTGTGGCCCGGCAGGATGGGAATGTGAAAATACGCATCCTGCAGGTCCAACGCCACCATCCAGTCTCCTTGGTCTAGGGCAGACAAGACCTGAGCCAATGTGAGCATTTTGAATTTCTCCTTTTTGAGTAAGAGATTTATGGTCCGAAGATCTAAAATGGGCCGAAGCCCCTTGTTCTTCTTCGGAATCAGAAAGTTGCAGAAATAACAGCCACCGCCTACTTCTAAAACCGGGACCCTTTCTATAGCTCCTTTGGCCAAAAGAGCTGTAACTTCCTCTTGGAGCAACTTTAAATGATCCTCCGCCAGCCGTTCCTTAGTTGGCGGAATAGGAGGAGGAAAAGAAAAGAAAGGAAGAGAATAGCCCTCCAGGACAATCTGCAAGACCCACTTGTCTGTTGTTATAGATCTCCAGCGGGGGAGATGATGACGAATTTTCCCACCAACTGGAGTAGTGTGGTCCTGCAGAATCAGCCTAGATGTGCTTGGAGGCTGCGGCTGCTGGGGGCAGTGTGGTAGACTACTTCTGGCCTCCATTCCGAGGACGGAATGTACCGCGTCCACGTCCACGCACGGCTTGGGTAGTCTGAGCGGGATGGTGGCTAGGATCGGGCTGACGTGGATGGAAACCCCTTCCGTTGTCATGAAAGGGGCGAAAGGAAGACTGACCACGAGGAGTGGAGGAGAGGCCCAAGGATCTAGCCGTAGCTCGATAGTCCTTGAACCTGACGAGGACAGAGTCTGCCTTTTACCCAAAAAGGTGGGTTCCATCAAAGAGCATGTCCATCAAATTGGCTTGGACATCCCCCGAGAAGCCAGTTGTACGAAGCCAGGCGTGGCGCCTCAAGGCCACCGTCGTTGAAATCGACCTGCCCAGCGAATCGGTCGTATCCAAACCACATCGTATGGCGAATTTTGCTGCATCTCTCCCGTCCTTGACAGCTTGGGAAATCACAGCCCGGGCCTCCCCTGGGACTTGTGGCTGCACCTGCGCAACCATCTCCCAAAGAGAGTGGGAGAAACGGCCCAATAAGCATGCAGTATTCACCGACCGTAATGCCAGACTGGAGTAAGAAAACATCTTCTTCCCAAATGAGTCCAGTCTCTTAGATTCCCTATCCGGAGGGGCGGAAGGGAATGTGCCCTGGGAAGTAGAGGCCTGCACCACCAAACTTTCTGGGGTGGGGTGTTGGCTGAGGAACTTTGGGTCGCCCGGAGCTGGGCGATGGCAGCGTGCAATCGTCCTATTCACAGGAGCCCCTGTGCTAGGCTTGGACCATGTTCCTAAAAGGGCATCCGTAAGTGCCTCGTTAAAGGGCAATAGGGGATCAGAGGTGGAAGCCCCAGGTTGAAGCACTTTCGTCAGGAGATTAGTCCTGACCTGCACTGAGGGCAGCTCCAGTCCAAGGACCTCAGCTGCCCTCTTAACCACCATGGCATAGGACACCCCCTCTTCCGTAGCCACTGTAGGCGGAGAGAGCATGCCAGTGTCTGGGGAAGTATCCAGACCACTGGCTTCCCCAAGTTCCCACTACCAGTCCATAGTCTCCTCAGAGACATCCTGGTTCTCTAGTGGGTCTCCAGACTCCTCCCGTTCCTCTCCTGAGCCCAGCACGTCCACAAACTGCTCAGGCGGCAACATAGAACCCCTGGGTTCTGTCGACGTGGGAATCGGCATCGATCGACGCCGTTCCGGCTCCGTGTCGCCGGGGATGAGGATGGGGCTTGCGCCGCCGACAGGCACCGGCGAGGTCGCAGGCACCGACTTCGGGTTCGACGCCAGGGGAGGTCGCGTTTGCTCGACCAGTGTCGACCCGGATCCGGGATCGGATCTCTGAGGCCCCACCGGCACCGTGGCCGAAGCCGACGGCGTCGAACCCGATGGGGCCCCATCCGACCCTGCGGGGCCCGAGGGCTCACCAATGGGGTTGTTCCACTCAAATATACGGCGCATGGCCTTGTAAAACTCTTTAATTTGAGTGAGAGTCGCTCCGGCTCCCGGAAAGGGTGGGAGGCGCAAAGTTGACTAAGGCTCTGGCTCCGCAGAACCGTGCCTAGTGCGTCGGTGCTCCTTACCTTTCTCGACGGACACCAACTGAGGTGAAGACGAAGTCGCTTGGACTTCTTCTTCTTCTTGTGCCTCTTCCCCGAGTGTCCAGATAACCTCGAATGGGAGGAAGAGGACTTAGGGCTCTGTGAGCGGTCCCACGACCTCTTCTTCGAACGGGACCGTGACCTCCTCGGAGTCTCGCAGTGTCGACTGCCGGGCCACGAGCAACTTCATCGCTCGCTGCCTCAAGGTCTTCGGGGCCATCGCCCGACAGTCTGAACACGACTTCGAATCGTGGTCACGTTCAAGACACCACAGACATACGCGGTGGGGATCGGTGACCGACATCATGCGGGAACAAGTCCTGCATGGTTTAAAACCTGTCTTTCTACCAGACATCCCTCGCACACTAAGTCGTATCTCAAAAATTTCGACAAAAGTTGAGAAAAAAGCCTGCCAAAAAGCGGCAGAGGGGTAGCTCTTCCCGGATCAGCGGTTAACTGGCGCGGAAAGAAAAGAACTGATGTCTGAGCGCCTGGGTGGCGCCTATATAGGCACCGCAACGTCAACCGATGCTACTGACGCCGTCAACGTCACGCGGAGCCGAATGGATCCACCCGATGTCGCGCGCAAGGGGTATTGCTCAGCAAAAGTTTCCGGATCCAGCCTGACGCCTGGGAAATTCAAAGGTAAGGAATCTGCAGGTAGAAGTCTCTATCAGATCTCAGAATATATACAAAGAAATATGTAGACACATTGTATCTAAAGGTGCTCCAAGAAAATGTGCAGTGAGGGAGAATAAGTAAATTAAATTGTGCAAGTGCTATATACAATGCATATATACAAAGCTAGCGACTGACATGAATGTAAAAATCAATGACAACTCAGAATCAGAGTATGGCGTGAAAGATCCTGATTCAAGTCAGTCCTTCAGCATATTTGTCACCCCAATATACATTATTTTTAAACAGGGTCATCATCAGGTCCAAAAACAAGGTAGCACCAGGAAAGAGAAAATTCATCGCTCGAGCTGGGCATGTTTAAATAGACCCTGTTTAAAGATGCATGGTTCAGGCCCCATTGGGCCAATTTTTTTGATCTTGGGCTCCTTTTGCTACTGGTGGCAAGCCCGAGCCACCTGGAACCTATGCAGCAGGCTTCCTTGCCTTTCAAGTGGCACACTTTGCGGGGAGCTGGTTCCACTGGCTCACAGTGCCAGCTTTTCTCCTTTGCTTAGTCTTTAGTGCTCCTCTCCTTCTGCTGGAGCACAGAAGTCCACATCTTCCCCCAACGAGTCCTTAGTGCGAATAAGGGAGCCAGCCTCACTGGCTCTGGAGAGACCAAATGGTATATCCAATTCAAGTGCCCAAGTCTCCGTCTCTCCCTTTACAAGAGCTTTTAAGTGGGGGTGGAAGGTTCTAGATACAAGTCACTCCCCGCCAGTCCCAGGGTGCCACATCACCCTTCCACTCTGTTCCTGTCTTACCCTCCTGCACAGCATGCTGGAACAATCCAGGATGGTGCAGTCATGTGGTCTCTGTGCATACCTACTCTGGGGGTCTCAGCTCCACCCATAGCTGACATCATCGACTGGGACTTTCCCTCCAAAAGTTCACAAGGGAGCCCCTCCTGTGATGGCTCCAGATGTCTGGGCTGTCCCAACCCTGGTGCAGTGTGAGAGCTAATTAACAGATTCAGATTTTTTTCCTCACTCCTTCATCCTCAGGAGCTGAGTAAAGCACACTTAATTGCTCCTTTTGTGTAGGGAGGCCTTTGTTCCCACTGCTGGAGAGCAGACTAATTAACTTGGCCCAGCAGGGTGACTAAAGGCTTGAATTCTGACCGTAATTTGAACCAGAGAAATATGACAATTCTGGACGACACTTAAGGTGTAGATGTAAGTTCTAGACTTACATATTCAAACTTGGTGTAAATGTTTTGCCCCAGTTTGATACCTCTCTGGACTTTCTAGGCCTAAGGGAAGAGAAACTGCTCTTTAAGGTGGATTCCCCCCTATGTGTATAATTACAATGACACTGCAGATAACCAAGTAAACTCTACTGATCTTACCAATGAGTGCCCACTAATATTATAAGCAAAAGACACACAATTGATGGACGGAATGCAGAACAAATCAAAACATTCACCCCCAGTCAAGACATCCGGGTTAAATCCATCATTCTTTTGCTCACCATGCCACCCCAGTTTAGACCTGGCTATATACAAATCAGTATTGACCCTGTGCCTTAGGGAACAGTCCAGCCCGAACTGCCAAGCCAGGTCCTCCCTGGACCGGAAACAAGCATCCTAGGACCAGTTTCGGGGTTTCACCCCTCATCAGCCAGGATAGCCCTAAGTGCGCTGGATATGCCCAGACGTGGGTCCCGGGCTCACTGTGCCACTGGATTCAAGCTATCCTGGCTGATAAGAGAGAGAGAGAGAAACAAAAAGGGAGAGAGAGAGAACATTGGCAGGACACGGGACAGAAGAAACACTCTTTGCTTGCTGCCCCCCCATCACTATAGTTCCTCGATAAGTCTCTTTGGCTTTCTGGTCACTCTCTTTGGACAAGACATTTCTGTTCCTTCATTCGCTATCTCTTCAACCTGGTCTCGTCTCTCGCTGCTTTGTGATGTCCCTTCCATGCTGTCCATGGCTTCCTTTTAAACACGTTTTGCGTTGCTCTTAGGCGCTGCCTCTCCTTCGTCCCCATCTGATGTCTGTAGTCTCTTGAAGTGTGAGCTGTTTCTGGTGATTCCGGAGGGGCCTGCTGCAGCCGTTATCACGGGCCCCTTTATTTTTGTTATAGTTAGTGGTTCACATGAGAAAAAGCTGTCCGACTTCCTTGCTTGTCGTTGACGCACCAGCACTAAGTCTCCTTGTTTCAGCTGTGATGGCGTGGCATGTTGCTGTGCGCCTGCATATTGTTTCATTTTTCTTTTTACCTCTTGATCCCTTGCAGCGATGCTGCTGTGATCGGGTGGCGCTTTTGCCTCCAGCTGGGGCAATCTCGTCCTGCTTGTTCTTCCCAACACTAGTTCTGCTGGGCATCGGCCTGTGGAGCAGTGTGGGGTGTTTCGGTAGTCTTTTAATATTTGGCACACTGCTCTTTCTCCTTTTTATTATTTAAGTATTCACTCTGTTCCTTTATATACGTCTTTCTTCCTTTTCTTTTATTTTCACCCTTTTCCTTGTCATTTCTTCACTTTTTCACTATTGCCTGACTTTAAAATGGCCGCCTGGCTTTCCTTGATGCTTATTAGCTGTTTTGCCAGACTTCAAAATGGGCACTGAGATCTTGCGAGAGCGAGATCCACTATTTCCTATGGTGCCTGACTAAGAGGGCCACCAGAGCTTCTCCCTCTGTTATTGGCTGTCCCACCTGGCTTCAAGATGACCGCTGAGTTTTCGCAAGATTTCAGTTTGAAATCTTCGCGGGAGGCTCGGGGCTTTCAGATTGCTCGGCGGGTGTCTGCGGTCACACAGGCGAGTACCACTTGTTGGTGGGCAGTCGCGGGGGGGGGGTTTCCTTACTGCAGTTCACGTCGGGGTGGGCTCCCGATCTCGTTAACTTCTTGTGCTTGGCAAGCGGACTAGGGTGGGCTCCTGGCTCCGTGATTCTTCATGCAACCGGGGTGGGCACCCGATGTCGCGTTTACTTTTTGGTAAGTGGATATGGGTGGGCTCCTGGCTCCGTGACACTTTTAGCGACCGGGATGGGCACCTGACGTTGCGTTGTTTTTTCGGCAGGTGGACCAGGGTGGGCTGCTGGCTTTGTGACTCTTCTTGCGACCGGGGTGGGCACCCGACGTCGAGATTTTTCGTTTCAGTAGGCGGACCTGGGTAGGCTCCTGGCTCCATTTTTTTGCTGTTGCGGGGGCACGGGCACACACGCCTGGTGGTGATCTGTTAATCCCACCTTCGTGTTGCCAGATGTCGTGTCTCCAGACTGCCCTGACCCCAAGTAACCTCGGGACACAGATAGGGGTTTGCAGTCTCTTTATCTGTTGTGCTCTCATGCTCGTAGGCACTTCCTCCTACTTCTCTGGTCTCCTCGAACTACCCCGTCCTTTTCCCTGACCGGAAGTGGTGTCCGGTGGCTGGCCCCTTCCTTTGGTCTTGTGCAGGGTCCTAGTGCCCTCTGCATTTCGATACAACATAAAGGACAGTAGTCTCACATGCCCAGCACGCATGTGTGTGTTCACGTGTAACCAGCCCAGTGCCCTCTGCCCCAGCTGTGTAGTAGCAGCCTTATCCTAGAAGGTGGATACTGGTGCTAAACATGCGCAGTCCATTTACCATGTGATTACTCTGGGTGAGTCTCACCTGATTACAGTTGGTGAGACTCTAGGAGTGAGACTCACCCACAGTACAGGTCAAAAACCGATTCATCAAAAAGCGAAAAATCCAGGGAGATTTAATAGGCAGAACCCATTTAGCAACACTCATCCTACCACCGAATATCATTATTAAATTCTAAAGGAAAGATGTTTGCCAAGTTACTGGGAAATCAATTCATTTAATTCTTCTAAAATTAGTCTTGGAACTGCAAGACTGTTTTGCCACTTGCTGCAACACTATCAATCATACTAATCTTATGTTTACTCTGATAGATATAGCAAAGACAGAGGAAATGCCCATGATGGCTGGATTTAGACACAAATAATACATCACATTCGACCTGGTTTGCTAGGATTTCTTGTACTCCAAGTTCTTAATCTCAGTTATAAAAACAAAGTATAATCGATTGGTCGCAGCTCTGTGTATTAATCAAACTATTTTGCATTTAGTGCGGCACCCAACATGGTTGCCCACTATCTCTAGCTCTTATTTTATAGGTTGAATCACTGAATATCTGTACTGTAGATTTTATGTCAATCATAAAATCCTAGGAATCAAAATACACGACCAAATACTTGAGGGTCAAGCTTCAGCTTCATTATGAGTAAATATTGTAAATTAACTTTGAGCCACTGTAAAAAAAAAAAAAGAAAAAAAAAAAAAAAAGGTCATATCTTCTTATGTCCCTTCTCAGGTGTATTAACCTCAGCAGTCTCTGTTCCATTCGTAACTTTATTTGTCTTGAGCTACCACCAGTCACCTTCCAATTCCAGAAGCTTCAATCTATTGTTACTTACATTATCTGGCAAGCGAGACAACAATAAAAAATCATACTGGCAACTTAGTTGGCTTATTACAGAAGGGGCCCAGCTTTAACTAATTTTGGTGGTATCATTCAGTCTCATTAGCGAGATGATTAGTACAAGTTAAGAATTAAGAGCTAGCAGTCCTGACTCATATTTTCAATTTACCTGCTTAGTCCAGTCACTCTCACAATTGCATCTGACAATTTACCCAATCTGCAACCTTTGAGGGACTATGGGAATCCCATGGCCTTCTACATAACACAATGTTTAAATATCTTAAATTGAAGTAGTGTTTCAAATCTCATGTGAACGGTCCTTTCGTCCTGGACCCCATCCAGGCAGATAAACGCATTTTAAGAACACAAACTTTATCAGGCTACTATTCTTCTCCCTTATTTCTTATTCAGATTTAGGTAAATGAGCAGAATAACTGTTAAGCAAATTAACTACTCAATTGTCAAGAGAAACTTTTCAAAACATCAGACAGTATGTGACACCTGCTACCTCTGAATGTAGACATTTTATCTTCCTCTATAATCTGTTATACCCTGATTTTTTTGTTTGAATATGTTTTGTTTTTCAAAAAAGCATAAACATGGTAAGGGGTGACATGGGGTGACAGGCACAATGTCAAGTATACATCAACATTCTGTGAAACACATGTCGAGGCAGCAGAGTTGCACATAGTACGCTACATTTAGTAGTGTCCCAGGCCACCATGGGCCTGGTAAGAGTCACTCTGAAAAGGTATAGGCACGTGCTGCTCAAAGAGTGGGAGTCACGACTGATCGCTCGTAAAGTTCTTACCGCAGGGCATACAAAATGTGGCGCTGGCGTGGGTTTAAGTCTGTAGAGAAATCATCAACAGTAGGGGAACTTCAGGGAATAAAAAGAAAGGCGGGCAGGAGGGACAAAAACTAAGGGACAACTCTGCCTATCTTGGGACTCCCTAGCCCACCACCTCCCCCCATCCCCTCAAAGTATACAACAGTATGCACATTGCCTACCGGCGAGCCCAGCAATTCTTGGGCTGTGTGAGGGGCTTGCATGCTGTTATGTCGAGTTTGCGAAGTGTTAGGTTAGGACTCTTCATCAGCCTCCTACTCTCACGGTATTAAATGAATGATCCAAGTCTGGGTGTTGCTCATTTTCAAAATCATACAATATGGTGTCCCAAATAGCAGCGATAGGGATCTTACATAATCCTAAGATGTCTTCTTTATGTAGCACACTACTTTCAGCCTGGGCCCATACCAAGAGCGATTGTCTCCAGGCTATCAGAGGAGGAGGCTCAGGTGACTTTCAGTGCCTGGTAATTAAACTTATGGCCACAAGTAGACCTAAATCAAAGCGGGAAGTGACCTTCTGCCTTTTGCTCCTTTGAATAAGACACAAGATGCACGTCTCCCAAGCGTGCATTCTGTACAAGCGGCCAATCGTGACTTTACGTTTTGCCAGTAAGTTGTAAGAAGTGGGTATGCCCACAACATGTGAAGGAGGTCAGCGTCTAGTAGGTGACATCTGGGGCAATGGGCATTAGTGCGATTGAAGTATCTGTTTATCTTAGCAGGGGTGAGGTAAGTTCACTGGATTATACAGTATTGGATGAGTCTTGAAGCAGGCGTTCTGAGGAATGTGGACTGGGCTCTCTAATATGGCGGTCCACTCTTCGCGCCAAAGATGTGAGTGGTGTTGCTGTGTGCTGTCGCAAGGAAGCCGCAAACCATCGCGTGAGGTGCCTACTTGTCCCCATAACATGCAGATATTGGACAGTAAGATGAATTGGGGGTTCCCTCAATATGTCTCCCCATTTGGTGCCCAGTGCTGCAAGTATTGAAGCATGCAGAAGGAACTGCCCCGGTGGTATTCCCTCCTTCTCCGCTGTGTCAGGGCACCAGTGTGCCATCCCAGTAGAAGTCCTCTAGGGTGTGCAGGTGAGGTGATGGTACCACCTCTAGGTGAGCCAGCAGTAGCAAAGCTGGTGCGTATGGTATGTGTGTGATGTATAGGCTACGGCAATATGCAACCTCGAGTAGCAATGCCTCCTGTGGCTGAACACAAGTACAAGGGTGAAAAGGTCAGAGTATCGCCGAGAGGGTCCAGGCCAGTGATAGCGTGGCAGTGCCTGGGAGCTGCTATCCTGCCACCCATCTGGCCACCCTTTGGAACTGAGATGCAAGAAAGTACTGTTCTAAATTTGGCACTGCAAGCCCGCCTTGACCTGTGAATAGGTATAGTTTAGAGAGTGCCACTCTACAGTGAAATTGTTTTCAAATAAACTCTCTCAAGGTTCCTTCAAATGAAAGGAAGATGGGAGGCAGGATATAGAGAAGCAGGTTGGTGAAAAAGTATAGTAAGCAGGGTAGGACCACCTTTTTGAGTAGGGCTATACAGCCCATGATGGACAGTGGGAGTGTGCACCAGAATGACATCTAATCTAATGGTGGTTGCCGCTCTCATAAGGTTTACCATCTAATAGGTCTGTTGGCTGATGATGCACCCTGACCCCTAGACATCTTAACGTATCGGGGTACCACACCACTGGAACACTATTAAGGACAAAGGTGGGGTCAGAATATGAAGGAGTGAACGGAAACAAGCACGACTTGCCCCATTTAACCCACAGTCCAGAAAGGGCGACAAAGTCATTGAGCGTCTGGGCTATTGTAATAGGCACCAATCACATGTCCCAAATGTACAGGAGGAGGTCGTCGGCATACAGAGAGATCGTGTGGATTCCATCTCCTATTGGGATACCCCAGTCTCTGCCATGCGCTCAGATAGCCGTGGCAATCGGTTCAATAGCTAGGAAAACAATAATGGAGATAGAGGGCAGCCATGGCGGGTGCCCATGCCTATTGGGATAGGGTCTGAGATATAAGAGCCCTTTTTGACTCTGGCCATCGGCGCAGTATAAAGCAGTTTGATCAAGCGAATGAAGCGAGCACCAATACTGTAACAGGACAGGGTGCTGAACAGAAAACCCCATTCCAGTGAATCAAAGGCCTTATCAAGGTCTACAACCAGGCAGCCAGAGTGGGGCCATCGTTGCCCAGAGTATTTGGAGATCCAGAAGAAACGGTGCAGGTTGGATGAGGTGTAGCAGGCTGGTACAAACCCATTCTGATCAATGTGGACCAAACATAGGACTAAGGGCACCAGCCAGTCCGCTAGGATTCTGGGCAGGACTTTTATAGTCAGTATCGAGTAGCGCCAAGGGTCGATAGAGCCCAGGACAGGTCAGGTTTAGGTAAGGAGATGAGCAGGGCCTCCCGTAATGATGCGGGGAGGGAGGAAGCTGAGAGGGAAGCTTCGTAGAGGGCAAGAAGTTTGGGAGCCAGGGCACAGGCATAGACCTTGTAGTACGTGGCCGGTGGACATTGGTCCCTGGGACTTGCCTGTTTCTAGTGCCCTAATCGCCTTGCAATTTCAGAGAGCGCTATGGGCTCGTACAAGCCTGCACGCTGCTCAGGTGTGATGGTGGGAAGGCAGAGCGTAGAAAATAATGCCTCGAGGTGATCTGGGCCAGTGTCCGTAACCGATTTGTAAAGCGAGGTGTCGTGTCGCATCAGTTCTGCATGTATTTCGTGTTGGGTGTATAGAAGGTGCCCCGCGGAGGATCGCAAAGAAAAACTATGTGCCTGGGCTGGTCCTAACGCATCAGTCACGTCAGGAGGCGCCCGGCATGATCCGCTATTGTAATCTGTTATACCCTGATATGGTTGTTCTGATGATCTGAGAACTTCCTTAGCTTGCTTGAGCTGCAAATTCCCAGATATAAATCTTTGTCATATGGAGGAGGCTTGCTTAGTATGTGGTGCACAGTTATTTAAGTGAAGCACCTTGCACTAATCCAGACAACCCTTATGGTGGTTTTAGTGGTCTTAGACAACCATAGAAAGCTCTCTAAGTGGTAGCCTTAGACAGCAACCTTCAGGCTTATCTAGGAGTGTTAAGCAGCTTTTTTTTTACCAGATCTAATCATGTAGTGTAGGTTAAACGAAAGAGAACCACACAGTGTTTATATAAAAATAGTTTTATTTATTACACAACACTCACTACCGAACAAGTTACTTACCTTCGGTAACGATATATCTGTAAGAGACATAGATTAGTTATAGATTCCTTACCTTAGAATTACCCCCAGGTGTCAGACTGGATCCGGAGAATTTTTCGTCAGCAGTACCCCTGCGCATCGAAAGGTGGCGTCGGTCGGCTCCGCGTTCGTCGTTGGCGCCGCGGTCGCCGGGATGACGTCACGGTAGCTGCTTAGACGCCGCCCTGGTGCACTGACGTCAGTTCTTTTACACGACATTCCACGCCAGAAGCGCAGAGCCATGCAAGACACTGACCACTGGTGCACAAAACTAGGGCCCTGAAAGGGATTCCCTGACCCTAGAAGTCAGTTCGCAGAACGTGGAGGATGGGTGGGGCGGTAAGGAATCTATAACTAATCTATGTCTCTTACAAATATATCGTTACCGAAGGTAAGTAACTTGTTCATCTGAAAGAGACAATTAGTTATAGATTCCTTACATTAGAATAGATACCCGAGCAATACCAACCCCGGAGGTGGGTCTGCGAACCAAGTTCACACCAGAAAGTGCTGGAGAACAGAACGGCCAAAGAAGCCGTCTCTCCGGACTTGGCTGTCTAGGCAGTAGTGTTTTGTGAACGTGTGCAGAGATGCCCACGTAGCTGCCTGACAGATGTCATTAAGGGGGACTCCCCATCCCAAAGCAGTGGTAGCTGCAGTCGCCCTGGTGGAATGGGCGCACAGTCCCACTGGAGGCTCCTTTGCCAAAGAGTAGCAAGCTTTAATGCACAAAACGACCCACCTAGTGATGGTCAGTTTGTGCACGGCCCGACCTTTTTTGGCGCCCACATAGCCAACAAAGAGTTGGTCATCCACCTGGAATTGCTTGGTGCGATCCAAATAAAAGGAAAGCGCACGTTTTGGATCCAGACGGTGGAGTCTCTCTTCCTCCTTAGAAGGATGCTGAGGCGGAAAGAAGGTGGGCAAAGTGATGGTTTGACCAATGTGGAAAGAAGTAACCACCTTGGGAAGAAAGGAAGGTCTGGTTCTGAGGACGACCTTGTCAGGATGAACAGCCAGAAAAGGAGGCTTAGAAGAAAGAGCTTGGAGCTCACTCACCCTGCGAGCAGAGGTGATGGCAACCAGAAAGGCAGTCTTTAAAGTAAGAAGTCTGAGGGGACAGTTATGAAGCGGCTCAAAGGGAGCGCACATAAGATAAGTAAGAACCAAGTTCAAGTCCCACTGAGGCATTACGAAGGGGACAGGAGGAAAAAGATGAGTAATGCCCTTAAGGAAGCGATTTACAACAGGGGACTTGAAAAGAGAAGGCTGATCAGGAAGCCTAAGAAAGGCTGAAATGGCCGAGAGGTAGCCCTTCAAAGTGCCCAGAGCAGAGCCCTGCCGGGCCAAAGACAGGAGGAACAAGAGAACCTCAGAAAGAGGGGCAGAAAGGGGATCCACAGCCTTTGCTGTGCACCATGCCACAAATTTGTTCCATCTGCAGGTGTATACCTTCTTAGTGGAGGGACGCCTGCCAAGATAACATCACAGACTTCGGGAGAAAGGTCAAAGGCTGTCAACTGTCGCCGCTCAATCTCCACGCAAGGAGGTGGAGGCTGGACAGGT